>QFDD01001607.1:0-24903 GCA_006871305.1 Vachellia collinsii | reverse complement strand
TCGCAACAGGGACAATATCTCCGAGGGAGGTCTCTGGGCTGTTACAGTTGGTATCAGAGCCAGTCCTCCAGTCGGTGTGTCAGCGAGGACGCTGAGCCCCTATGGGGGGGTGGATGTCAAGTCCCACATCGGTTGGGGAGGTGAACGAAGCACGCCTTATAAGGGTGCGGATACCTTCCCCTTGTAGACGCGTTTTCTGGCGATGGGAAGATGGTCAGAGAAACAAAACCCTGCTCTGCTCGCAACAGGGACAATATCTCCGAGGGAGGTCGCTGGGCTGTTACACTTAGGATCTTTAGAATCTTTTTTAGTGAAACAAAGTGTAAATGTGTTTTTGAAGATTTTTCTATATGATAGATATATGGTTTAGTTGATGCATTAGATCGCCTGGTTAACGTGTTAACAAAAAGACAGATGCAAATCAAGTCTCTGAAAGTTAATTAACACATCAAGAACAACACTTTTTGCGTTAAATTATTTAGAAGATGAAACAAAGTTCTTGTTAAGGTGTTAGACAATGGTAGTATTGGTTAACGCATTAAATACGTTGAAACATGAAACTGAATTTTCACATGAAGCTCGTTGACACGTTAGAGACAAGGGGTTAATGACTTGAGCTAAAATTTGTATAGAACTATATTTAAATACCAAAGTTCGTTAAAACATCAATTAGGACAAGAAAATTAACATGCTAATTATAAGTATTTTCTAGAGGTAAACTAAAGACTTAAAAAGCACAATTGATATGCTAGAATGGGAAAACTTACTAGTCCTCCGATAACTTGATTCTTAATTTGCTTATTTATTGATTGACTTTACAATACACAATAAGATCAAACATAATATTCGAATCCATCAAGTTATCTTTTAATGAGACTAATTTTACACGGGGTATAAAATATAAAGGCCAAATCCCTCCCCACTAGATTCGTTCTATAACAAGAGTAGTTGAGAATTAAACCCCAAAGCACTTATTTTAAATGATAATAGTCCCCACCATATTATGTCCACTTAAGTTTATTTTATAAATCATACATTCTCCGCAGAAGACAGTAACATGAATACAAGTTGAATTGTGAAGGACTTGCTAAAAAATACCAAAGAAAAAAATTTAACTATCTAAAATTCTAATAACAGTGGAGAAACATTAATGATAAATGTTAACGTAAGAAGTAGTACAAATTTATATTCACCACTTGTTGTTGGGACTTTTTGGTAAGCCCCTTTCTTGATGACCACATATTAATTTAAATTCATACTAATTTAAATTTTAATAGTTCTGCTATCATGTTTATAAGGTATGAAAATAAGTTTTTTTATAAGTTATATCATTAAGTTTTTCATACAAAAATATGATTTTACCCTTCATTTATAACGTGTAGGCTTTGTTCTCATGGCTTAGTGTTGATTAAATAGGTTTAAAATTAAAAAATTATTAAACTTTGAGATAGAATTAGTGAAGTTTAAAGTTTTTTTTAATTTTAAAAAAATATGTTAGAAGTGAGTAATAAAAAGAATCATATGAGTATATCCTTACTATTATCTCAAATTCTCAATATTTTTCTCATGACATCATAATTATATAAAAACTTCATTAAAACACCGAACTTATTTTTATTTGGGACAAAATGGATTCAAATGAATCCTTATTTTCATTTAAATTATATGTACCGATAAATGGATTAAATGGATTGAAAAGTATGCAGTAACTTTGAAGATTCCTCATCTCAAGAAAAATAAGCGTTGGAGTTTGCACACACTTGTTTTTTTTTTTTTTTTTTGAATTACAATGATACCCTACAGAAGGGACTTGATTACCCATATATGCAATAACAATTGAGGAGCATACAATAATAAATTCTGATACAAAATAAATACTAATTTATACTTTTCTCTTATCATTGTCACTGTCATTGAAACTTCTTAAAATTAAATTCCTTACTGGGACCTTATAGTTATTTTTTCTGTACGTAGCTTTTTCACCATTTCAAGTTGCTCAACCCTTCTATATATTTTTTAAGAAGACTAAACAAAGGATGCGGCCTGGTGGTCCAATGTTGGAAGAAAACAACCTACAAGGAGGTGGATGGTCTTGTTAGAATTTTATAATTGTAGAAACGGTTCGACAATAAGTTAACTTTCATACAAATTTTTGTATAAAAACTTATTTACACAGCTACGTACGATGATGACTTTTTAGATATATTAAAGTTGACTTTTTTATCAGTTCTAGTTTGGATGCAGAAGTGACCAATTAAATGAAGTTGGTGACAAATGTGAAATTGGTGAATTTTCAAGTGTGATTGATGTAATTTAATCGTAGGGTTTGTAAATTCTTCAATATGTTGGACTTTTTTTGTAGTCTTATTTGTAATTACCAACAATAATTCTTTTTTAGATATATTAAAGTTGACAATTTGATCGGTTCTAGCTAGTTTGGATTTAGAAGTGACCAATTAAATGAAGTTGGTGACAAATGTGAAATTGGTGAATTTTCAAGTGTGATTGATGTAATTTAATCGTAGGGTTTGTAAATTCTACAATATCTTGGACTTTTTTGGTAATCTTATTTGTAATTATCAACAATAATTCTTTTTTAGATATATTAAGTTGACCTTTTGATCGGTTCTAGCTAGTTTGGATTTAGAAGTGACCAATTAAATGAAGTTGGTGACAGATGTGAAATTGGTGAATTTTCAAGCGTGATTGATGTAATTTAATAGTAGGCTTTGTAAATTCTATAATATCTTGGACTTTTTTGGTAGTCTTATTTGTAATTATCAACAATAATTTAGTCCATATTTAAACTAATTGCACTTATGATTGAGGTTTATGTCTTTTCGGATAGAACATTGGTAAAATTTCTTATGTCAATTATATCAAGTTTATAGGTAAATATATAAATGCATATAGGCATTTTAACAATTAATAATAAAATAACAATTGTACATATGAAAATCTACAAATTCTAATTTTAACAATTAATAATAACAAAATAACAAGTGATCGTATGAAAGTTTATAAATTCTAATTTATATTGTTAAGAGATCATACAAAAATTTACAAGTATTTTTAGGTAAATTTATAAATGCATATACACATTTTAAGAATTAACAATAGCAAAATGACAATTGTGATTAGAGAACTTAAGTTTTATTCTTTTAACAAAATTTAAATCAAGTTTCTTATCCGTTATATTAAGTTAATAGGGGAATACATAAGTACAATTACGCATTTGACAACTAACAATAAAATAACAAGTATTTATATGAAAATTTATAAATACTAATTCATATTTTAACAATTAGCAAAATACCAAGTGTGATTGGAGAATATAATCTAATGAATATAAACAATTTAACCTAAGTTTTGTCTTTTTAAAGAAAATAGGCAAGACATTTTTTTTACAAGAAAAATACCCAAGACATTGGTCCTTCAATAAAATTTAATAATTTTGATATTTTAAATGTAGGTATTGATCTTACCTGATTGGTAATAGTCATTTTGCAAAACAAAAATTTAGTGCATTTCTTTGGTGCAACATTTTATTGCTTACTGATATAAGGAAAAATTGTTAAAAAGCCTTCTATTAGAAAATTCATTGCTTAAGCATACCTTAAATTTATTTAAAAATTCATGTGCAACCTATTTTCAGAGAAGTAACTTTTCTTTAGTTGTATGCAAGCTATTTTCAATTATGTAAAAAAGAATGTGTTTACTGTTGAAGATAAATTGACGAGAGCCTCACACTAATTTAAATCTCAAAATAATATCTACCACATTATTAATTCAATAATTCTTCAATCATGGACCCCATGGAGAACCAGAAGGAACTTTCAGAACCACACACACACACACACACATCCTTGTATTATTGAGGAACAGTATCATAGTTGCAATGACAGCCTCAGAACCAAAAAGTTGAAACATAATCCCTATTTTGATTTGGAAATTAATTTTTTTTTATTTGAGAATTACTCCATAATAAACATTGTTAAACAATTTCCCATAGTAAAAAATGCGTATCAAATATAACCATATATAAATGCAAACTTATGTTCATTGGATCCCTTTTTACGTCTCTTTTAATTATTTAACCAAAGGGGTTCAGATACTTCACTATCCAATCCCATTTTGTTTTGAAGCAACTTTTTGTTCCTCTTCCATGGCTGCTTTTGTAAAATGGAGAGAGGGAGCGATAAGAATGAAGATTGTGAGAAGAAGTAGCTCCCAACTCCCGCCTTATTTTTTTAAAGCAAAGATAATTTTTTTTTGCATTATAGTATGATTACCAAAGGGATTTGGCATTACACGTTGTTATTCAAATGGTAAATACGTTATAAAATGTTATCAACCCCGTTACAATTGTAGTAAATGATTTAAACATTGCACACATATTTGTATTATATATAGTTTTGCACTATTATTATAAAAAGGGTTTGGTAGCCCAATGATCACTAATCCTTTTGAGATTAAGGGGGTGGGATCAAATCTCACTCCCACCACCTTGGTCCTATATAAAAAAAATTTGACCCCAAAAAAAGTTGTTGGTGCCGGAGCTTCGATGACCTGCTGGTGGTTGCAGTGGTTGCCGGTATCTGGGGCTTAGGTGGACGAAAGTTTAGCCAATGTCGGTGGTTGAGGCTCTTTAAAACAACAAACAGCAAGGGTAAAATTGCAAAAATGACTAACATAATAACATTTAAAAATCCCTATTTGGTCATGAGTAGGAATATGTGATTTTGAAAGTTGGGATGACTCTATTTAAAAAAAGAAGAAGAAGAAGCTAGGATGATCAAATAGGATTTTTGAATTTCAAATAGTATTTTTATGGAATTTTTCCTTTTTTTTCAAACAAAAAATAAAATTATTCTGAAAGACCCAATATCTAGATATTTGGGAAAAAAAATAACTAATTACGAGTTTTTTTTAGTATTTTGAACTTTCCTAATAATAAATTAATTTTAATAATTTTTTTAAAAAAAGAATGGGATGATCAAATAAGATTTTTGAGTTTCAAATAGTATTTTTATAGAATTTTTCCTTATTTTTTCAGACAAAAAATAAAATTATTCTAAAAGACCCAATATCTAGATATTTGGGATGAAATCAACTAATTAAGATTTTTTTTAGTATTTTGAATTTTGTTAATAATAAATTAAATTTTTTATTTTTATAATTTAATTTTAATATTTTCTTTAAAATTATCAAATTATATTCATATGTGTAACAAAAATTCATGTACGACACATATGATCCAATTAGTTATTAATAGCTTGGGCAAAAAAAAAAAAATAGTTATTAATAGCATTTAGTTAAAAGATTTAAATTTTGCATGATTTCTGATTAATATTTAGGGAGAATTACAATGAGGTCTCGTACAAGGGATTTTATGATTAAACAGTCCCGTAAAATCAAATATTTACTGTCAAGTTCCGTTAACAACTTCACGTACTGAAATGGAGTTGTTAATTACAACCCCATCTTAGTGCATTAACAACTCCACGGGACTTAAAAATAATTATACGATTTTGTGGGACTGTTTAATCATAAAATCCCTTACATGGGACCCCATCATCATTTTCCCTTCTTTTTTCTTTTTATCCATTATATATATTTAACTAAATTTTTTAATATTTTCAAAATTTTCTCACTAATAAATTAAATATTTTTATTTTTAATAATTTTTAATTTTAATATTTCTCTTAAAATTACCACAATATATACTTACATTAAATTATCCATGAATACTGTGGTTTCCGTGTTTTTTTTTTTTGTTAAACTTACACTTTATTCCTATAGTTTACTCCAATGTAGGTTTTGATCCTTTGAATTCACTATATCTAAAACTGTTAATTCATGTTATTTTAAAGAGACTTAAACACAATATTAACACAGTAAATTTTGTTTATGTATCATTGACTTCATTAATTATAATAAAATGATTTAATAACTGAATAAGATAACATAAAAACAATTCTTGTATAATCTGCCTTTGTAGTTTCAAGCTTCTTTCTTATTTTTTATTTTTTGATTTTGTATTTTTTATCTTTCTTAATTTTGATCCTTGAAATTTTAAATATATGGTTTTTGTTCCTATAATTTCATAAAGACTTGGATGTTTAATGGTGTTAATTAACACCGGTAAGTTTAGGGACCAAAACAAAAATACATTTAAAGTATAGGGATCAAAATCAAAATTTAATTAAAATATAATGATCAAAATCAAATTGGCCAAAGTATAATAACTTTTTAAACTACATGAACTATCAGTTTTAGAAAGAGCAAAATTGAGGATCAAAATATTCATTTTTAAACTTCATGAACCACAATCCAAATCAGGGTAAATTATATAGACAAAAAATAAGTTTAACCCATTTTTTTTTACCAACGATAAATGTCGAATCCTTTGAGCCATACAATACATACGTTGTTATTTTTCCCACCATCACTTTTTAATATTTATTGTAAAAGGAGATTTCAATAGGATTTTGCAGATGTTTAAATGACTTTAGAAAACTGATTTTCACCTTTTAATTGGTCCAACTTACTTACACTTATCACAACCATTTTTTTATTTTTCTGCATTTATAGTCGGTAGTCTTCTCTATCTTTTGAATTCAAATTTTAAATCAATCTCTCCATTTTTCATCCCTAAATAGTAAATACTATTATCTCATTTTAATAATATCTTTTATAATATAGATATATCAATTTTAAAAAACATAATACGGATACTTGTTTTCATTAATTTTTCAACAATATATAAATAAAATGTATATTAATAGATATTTAGGTCAAGTAAGTCCAGGCAAGCAAAATAAGCTAATTGTGCTTGTTTTACAAATTATCATTTAACTCATAAACATTGTTAAAATCTTAATATCTATAACTCTAAAAAAGGCAAGTCTTATTTCAAAAATTAAAAACATAGCTATTAAACGAACAAAGAGAGTATATAGCCCAATCATACAGGAAATGATACGGTGGAATAAAGAGATGCAACAACCATATGATTTTATACCTATCAATACCTATCAATATATCTCTTGTAAAAAAAAACCTTTTTTTCCACCGTTTCAAATTTTAAATGTGTTAATAGTTGTTTTAAGGTTAAATGATGGGTTGTAAAACTAACACAACTTAATTTGATGATATGTCCACATACTCAACCAACTTTACCTAATGTTTCAAATGTTTATTATTTAATGTTAAATTTATATTAAAGAAATAAACATTTGTCATCTTTTTAGACTTACTTCTTAACCATTATACATTACTTTTTGAAAACAACATATAATATAAAATCTATAAATGATATTCTCTCTTTTTCTAGCACTGCATCAACTGCAAATTAAATAAAAGAACTAATAGATTTCACAAAAAAAAAAGTATTTGTGAAAAAAAAGAACTAAAAGGGAAATACATGATATTTTGATATTAACTTATATTTTTCATGGTATATCATTTTTCCTATAATTATGCTTTTAGATTTTTATTATAGTAAAATACATTTTAATACATAAAAGAAACTTATATTTTTTAAAATACATAACAACAAATGAATATTTTTGGTGGGATGAAATTTTCATGAGAAATGAGAGGAAAATATTATTTGTTTTTCTTCTTTGTCTCATTGATTTATCTCACTACAGGTCCAAGTGGAATTAGATAGTGTGCTCAAGAGTTTAAAATGAACCTCTCAAAAATTTTATTTATTAACTAAAAAACTCCAATAGCTAATAATCCTAGTCCTATGTGCAGGGAATTGGAATTGTTATGTAAGATGCATATATGTCGTATAATATAAAAAGTATAATTTAGTGAATTAGGAATCTAATTTAATAATAATTTATTTAATTTCTAAATTCTATAAACCCTCATCTCATGCAATTTAATTGCACTTTAATGATTTAATAATTTAATAACAATATATCATAATTTTATAAAGTTTATTTTTATAATCAAGATATGAAAAATTATACTTTTTTAAAAAATAGAAAAAATGAATTTTTTCTGTTGTGGATGAAATTTTCATGGAATTGAGGAGGAAGTATTCTTTATTTTTATTGTACTTCATAGCTATATTTCATTGCAAAGTCTAAATAAAAATTTAATCACTCAAATTAAAATGGTTTGGATGTAAAATTGAGAAAATCGTTGTTGTATTTTAAAATTATATGAAATTTTTTCTTGGGATGAGTGGGTTTTAAAAAAAATATAACTCAAACGAGAGTATAAAACATAATTCTAATAATAATATTTAACACTTTACTAATTTATTTTGAACAATTTATAAAACATATTATCTTACCATACACTATTATTTCCCACATCTTGTGAATCGCAAAGTTAACTGTACTAGTTGTTGAAATACGTGCTCTTTGTAAATTCATTTATAAACTTGACATAATAAATATAAGCAACTTGACATGAGTTTATTCCATATAGTGTAGGACAGCTTCTCTATAAACATCATGCTCGACCAAAGCTATTTCATTCATAATTTTTAAACAGAAAACCATCTTCCTATAATGAAAATGAAAAATACTTATATCAAATTTTTTATATACGTTATGTTAAATTCTCCAATTGTGTTTGGCTATGTGTCCTATTTTTCCAATATTATCATATTACTATAAATCCATAGAAAATAAGAACAAATGGCCATGTGTAATTTGAAAAACTGGACATGATAAATATAAAAGACTTAATGTCCTTGAAAAATCATCTTTATTTTAAATTGTGTATATATGTTAAAATTAAATTATCAAAAATATAAAATAAAATAATAAACAAAATTTTAAATTTGATGCAAATCGTTTAAGAAGCCAAAGCGTGCCAACGTGTTAAGTCTATTCATTTTGGGCCGTCAATTGACTTCTTATCAGCATTAACATCTCATACAAGAACGACATACTTATTAGGAAACAATGAGAGCCACAAAACAATGAAAAGATCAAAAGATCTACAATATGTATTCGCCCAGGCTTTCAACAATGTAAACTTTCGTATTAAAATAGAACTTGTATATGTAGACCATTGAGTTTTAATATAAATTTTTTTTAAATTTGATGCAAATCGGTTAAGAAGCAAAAGCATGCCTACGTGTTAAGTGAGAAAACGACAATCTATTCGTTTTGGGCGGCCAATTGAGTTCTTATCAGCATTAACAGCTCATACAAGAACGACAAACTTGTTAGGAAACAATGAGAGCCACAAAACTATGAAAAGATCAAAACTTGTTAGGAATACAATATGTATTCCCCCAGGCTTTCTACAATGTAAACATTCATATTAAAATGGAAAGAACTTGTATATGTAAGCAAAAAATGGCAAGTTTGTATATTTAAGCATGAACCACGTGAAAAATTGGATTATTAGAGCTGACTAGTCTATTAGAACCGGAGAAAAAAAATTTGAATAGTAATTAAGATTTTTGTGGGAGACTTGTCCCATTCATGACCACAGATTTCAACTGGGGTCCTAACGTCCACGAGCCACATACACTGTCTGCCCGCCTGTCTGTCCTTCTTCTTGTTTTTTTTTTTTGGACAATTGATATTTGATACGCAAGTCCATATGATTTGATTTCACCGAGTTCCTCTTTTACAAGGAGATATTTAATCAAATATTATAGATTAAAAGTTGGTTGATACCAATAAATATATAAAAATTGTACCATTTACTATAAAATGCACTTATTTATGGGGAGAGAGAATAAGATAGATAAAAAGAAAATCAATATTGGGAAATGTGATAATGAATACATTAGAATTAAATAGGTGAAGGATAGAAAACTCACAAGAAAATTTTAAACAAACTCTGAATGTTTTTTTATAAATATAAATAAGATAAGTGCGATAGTTTTCCTTATAAAAAAGGAACGAAGGCAGTATTTATTTTCTTTTTATCATGTCATATGAGACTAAAGAGATATAATTAAAAATAAGGTGAAGCTATAAGACGTCATAAAAGAAGTGTAGGAATCTAATTAAAAACATAAGAAACTAAAAGGATTAGATAAAAAAAAAAATACGGGGATCTAATTAAAAATTAGTTGGAACTATAAGTATTTACAAACCAATTATCCTATCTTTAATGATATGATTTTTCAATCCATAGTGTCTTAATTATAATAATACTGAATTTTATTAAGGCATGCATCAATAAACCTTTTTTTTCTGGCTTCAATTTGTTGGCCAGCATTTAAACATTTGAAGTAATTCTTTGAAGTCTTACTTTGGACCATATGAAACAAAACTGAAGATATTGATTAAATTATTTTTCTATCATAGAAACATTATTTTTCTTGCTATGCTTTTATTTCATGTAATAACCCCTTATTTGTTTAACTTGTTTTTAAATGTTCTAAGCAAGCTTACATAAGATAATATTTCTAGATGCATGCTTTTAGTTGATGATATAATTCTTGTGGTTAAGTCAAGAAAAAAAATTAATTCTAAACTTGAGCTATGGAGAAGGAACTTCCAGTCAAAGGGTTTTCACTAGAATAGGGTAATACATAATCTAAGCATTGTGATTTTGATATAAGAGGTAATAGAAGTGATTTTAAGGTTAAAATGGAAGATGAAACTATTTCACAAGTGGCAAAATTCAAATATTTTGGATAAATTATATTAAATGATGGTGAAATTGATGGAGATGTTAATAATAGAATTTGAGTTGGGTGGTTTAAATGGAGAAAGCCTAGTAGAGTTATTAATAGTCAAAAAGTACTAAAGTTGGTAAAAGAAAAGCTTTATCATATTGCAATAAAAGCAACAATGGTATATGGCAGTAAATGTTGGGTTTTAAATGGATAACAAGGGAAAAAAGTGAGGGTAGCTAAGATAAGGATATTGAGATAAATATATGGTTATACAAAAAAAAGGAAAAGAAAAGATTGATAATAAATATATATAAAGAAGAGTTAGGTTACATCTATTGAAAAAAAATGGTAGTAAATAATTTGAGGTGATTCAGACATATACAAATAAGGCTATTGTAGATCATTGGTAAGAAGAATAGATCAAACAGTATGGAGTTATCTAAACAAATGTAGAAAAAGACTAAATAAAACACTTAATGAAGTTATTAAGTGAAACTTCTTGTTGACAATTTAGCTAAATATTTGATAGTTAACAGAGCATCATAACGCTATGTGATCTATGTAATTGACTCTAATTAATGGAATAACACTTGTTGTTGTTGTTGCTTTCTATTTTGGGGGTGACAATTACCTAACTTTTTTTTGATAGTATACAATTACCTAACTTTGATTACAACATAATAAATCTTGTTAATTATTGTCCTTTGAATAAAAATTGATATGCTACCTCCGTTTCATTCATAATTCATCTTCTACAGGTATTTTATTTTCAATTTAAAGTTTTAATATTTTTAATAGTGATGTATATTGTTGAGTAATGAAAATGGAGTGATTGAAAGAGAAGATCAATAATTTAATTTTAATTAATGATAATATGAGAAAAGATAGGAAAATTTTAAAAATTAACTAATTTCAACTAACATTATTAATGTGTTAATTAATTAAATGTGATTTATAAGTAGGAATTATATGAGAAAAACAATATTGATTGATATTTAAAATTAAATGTGTATTTGGTTTAAATTAGGGGTGAAAGTAGGTTAGGGTCCTAAATAGGCCTGGTTTGCAATAGAAATCTGAAGCCTAACCTTATGTGTAGGCCTTTTTTAATTCTAAGACCGAGCTATCGAAAAGTCTGACAAAGTTTGAAGTTTTTTTCGGCTTTTTTCCTTTGACACTATACACAGTAACAATAATTACCTAAATGCTACACTTTTAAAAGTATTTATACATATGCTACAGTCAAAATCGTTTTTCAGGTGAACGAGTTTAAATTTGTACTGAATTCGTTTACCTGAAGAACGAGTTCAGTGTCAGATGCGTATTTCTAAATAAAAACTCGTTCACCAGTTGAACGAGTTTGGAGGGTAGCCCCCCCTCCCCCCGTCCCATCACACCCACCCACCCCACGCTTGCCCTCCACCCTCAATTAAAAAAAATTGTTTTTTATATTTTAAACCCCTCCCTCAACTAAGAAAAAAAAATTATTGTTTTTTAAATCTCACCCCCAACCCAAAAAAAAAAGTTATTATTATTTTTTAAATCCCTCCAAACTAACTCTTTAAAAAAAATAAATATTTATTTTGATAAAAAGATGAACATGTAAAATGAAAAATATTGAACTTATAATTTATACTCTCTCACACTTTTTTAAATTAAAAAATACTTAAAATATTAAAAGATAAAAAAAATTATTTTAATATCTTAAGATAAAAAAAAATTTTAAATCCTATAATGAATCTCTTCTTACGATTATTTTTTTGAGGCAAAAAATCGAGTTAAAAAATTTATATTTTCTCTCACTTTTTTAAATTAAAAAAGGCCAATGAATAAATTTGAAGTTAAAAAATCA
Source organism: Vachellia collinsii (assembly GCA_006871305.1). Lineage (NCBI taxonomy): Eukaryota > Viridiplantae > Streptophyta > Magnoliopsida > Fabales > Fabaceae > Vachellia > Vachellia collinsii. The sequence continues at coordinate 12,439 of QFDD01001607.1, read as the reverse complement.
TTTCCTCATCGAGATCAAGCTTTAAAAAAGTGATAATTGAAGATGATATTATTAGATAATAAATGTATAATAATTAAAAAATGATATAAAGAAAATAAATATACGAAGAAGATATTCATTAATAAAAGATCATGACTCGATTTTTTTAACCTCAAAAAGTAATCGTAAGAAGAAATTCATTATAGGATTTAAGATTTTTTCTTATTTTAAGATATTAAAATAATTTTTTTCTTATCTTTTAATATTTTAAGTATTTTTTAATTTAAAAAAGTGAGAGAGAGTATAAATTATAAGTTCAATGTTTTTCATTTTACATGCTTGTGTTTTTATCAAAATAAGTATTTATTTTTTTTCTAAAGAGTTAGTTTGAAGGGATTTAAAAAATAATAAAAAAATTTTTTTTGGGTTGGGGGTGGGATTTAAAAAATAATAATGTTTTTTTCTTAGTTGGGGGAAGGGTTTAAAATATAAAAAACAATTTTTTTTTAATTGGGGGTTGGGGGGCAACGTGGGGTGGGTGGATGTGATGGGGCTGTGCCCCCAAACTCGTTCACCTGCTGTCAGTCCCAAATTCGTTCAGTAGGTGAACGATTTTTGTCTAGAAGTATGCACCTGATACTGAATTCGTTCTTCTGGTGAACGAATTCAGTATAAATTTGAAGTTGTTCACCTGAAGAACGAGTTTGACTGTAGCATATGGGTAAATATTTTAAAAAGTGTAGAATTTAGGTAATTATTGTTACTATGTATAGTGTCAAAGGAAAAAAGCCATTTTTTTCAAATGCCTACTTAAAATGTAGGCCTTTAAATATGTTTAAAAGGATATGCATCCAAGTTCATATATAACCCTTAAAACCTATTTAAAAGTATATGTCATGTCTTAAAAGCTTAAGATCCATTATCACATGAAATATAAAATTTTAGTAAGGAAACAAAAAAAAAATTGCTAGTGATGATCGTTGTATTAACAAATGGGAATAAGAAAACAATCACATGTTAACTAAGGGTATCTTTGGTTTGATGGGGGGAATGGGAGGGGATGGATAGGAGGGAAGGATAAGGAATGAAAGGGTTTAGTGTTACCTTATTTGGTTATGTTGGAGGGGAGGGGAAAGAATGTGTTTTGTGTTTGGTTTAAAAAAGGAAGAGATGAGAGGTAATGATTAATTTACCATTATGCCCTTATATGTTAATTCATATTTTTTTAATTAATATGTATTATATATTCTTAACCATAATTATATAATTTTTATTTCTAATTAATTTAAGGAATAATATATTTAATTTATTAATTAATGTAGTAATACTTTTATTTATAATAAATAAAAAATTATATTTTGAAATGGAGGAATAGTTTTTATCAATAATCATATTTTTTATTTTAAATTTAATAATATGTTTTATTTATAATAATATATTTACACTGTAAATTATTTTTATAATAATATATTTTTATAACAATATGCTTTTAATTATTATTTTATTATTAAAAAAATATTTTTAAAATATTTAATTAATTTTTATAATATATTCTTAATTACAATTATACATATTTTAATCACTTTTATAATAATATAAATTTATTACAATATATTTTCATTTATTTTTATTTTATTACAATATATTTATCAATTAAAATAATTTTTTCTTTAAGGATATTAATGAAATAATAACAAATGTATAGGGATAAAATTGCCTTAAGATGTGGCCCTCTTCCAAAAAAACCCCAATTTGGAGGGGAGCAAAAATGGGGTAGGGGAGGGGAAGGTAAATTTTGGATCTCCCTTTCAAAATTGTAAACCAAATGAGGGGTGGGGATCATTTTCCCTTCCATTCCATCCCCTCCTCTCCAACCAGACACACCCCAAGGAGAGGTATATTCTTTAAAATCAATCAAGAACAAAAAGTGGAATGTAAAACTAGATTCTACCTCTTTTGCTTTACCCGCAAAAACAAGGGCAGACTTCTTATACTGATGAGATTATAATATTTCATTTGGGTATTACTAAAATAAACTTGCAACAATTATCATGCTTCAGTGCACGAGGCAAATAAAGGGTTAGGGAGTGAACTAGCATTGTCATTTTGAGCAATCAAATGTAAGAGGGGTAGATGTGAATAACTGAAATGAAAAGGGTATACTTGTGTGTGAATGATGGATTGCAAAACTTAGAGTCAAAGGCTAAGTTAGTAATTTTATAAATATTTATAAATTGATTTAGATTATAATACATATAATTATATACAACAATGCGAACTAAAAAATACAAAATAGGCCAAACGTGTAGGCCTGTACGTTAGGCTTTATGAAAATAGGATTGGCCTATTTATTAAAATAGGTATGGCAATAGGCTTGAACCTGACCTGTTTACTATATGGGTTAAGCTAAGCTCAAACCTCTGACAAGGGCCTGAGATATTTTCATCCGAGTGCAAATCATGTCAAGAGCTAAGGCATGCCGACGGGGTAAGTGATAAAACGACACACTATTGTCCTTGGCTCAATTGTACTCTTGTCGAGTACAGTAAACTAGTAAATGACAGCCACAAAACAAAGTAGATCACGAAGGATCTACCACATTCACTCCGGTTTCTACCAGTAGTGTTCACACACACACACGCACGAACGCATATGCATGACTGAATAAACCCTTCTTGGGCAAATCAATAAACCCTTTAAATAGTTGGATGGCCAATCATGTTGGTCAGACACTTGTGTGGAGTACTGTTAGTTAGTGTGACCAGTAGCGAGCAAAATGCAAACCAAAATTTTAACATTTACAGTAGTTACTAATTCGTTGATAAAAAGTATAAAAAGGATTATGAATTGACGTTTATATATGAAGAAATACATATTGTTCCCATGTGCATCACGTTATCCATACGCGTTTGATTCGAGAAACTTCCCCTCTTTTTCTTGGCTATATACATATAAATGCAAGTCTAGTAGTTCACATTTCCCAGATTAACAAGAGTTAAGAGCCCTAACTAGCTACTTCAAAACTTCAAGAGCTCACCTCTCTACCATATATAGTCGTAGGATAATCTCGCGTAGTAGACAAATACACACAAAAAGTTTCTCCAAGATGACCTTGAAAAGAGAGATTTTGGGTCAATCATTGGTGGAAGCATTTCGTTTTGATGCTTCCAAACTGCCATTTTACTTGAAACACTGCAGCAAGCAGCATAGAATTCCCTTGTCTCCCACTTTCTATTGCTCAGTTCAACAAAGAAACGAGCAGAAGAAGAAGGTCGTACAACAAACTGTCTCATCACCCTCATCTTTTACTGAGAGTGCTAAGTCCAGGAGAGACCTAGGTGCTTGGAAGCCAGCGTCGGAGACGGCGGTCGTGACAGTAACTATCAAGAATAGTAAAAACATTGAGAACGAGGCGATTTCCGTGATGCTTCAGCATTTTGAAGCTTTCAACAAAACCATGTCTGAGAGAGGCATCGTCATGCAGTTAGTGAGTAGTGAAGTTGACCCAAGTAAGTTTTTTGGTTTCTTTTCTGTTTTTTTTTTTTGGGCTTTATTATTGTCGCTTGTTAGATACCGTAGGTCATATTGTATACTTAGTTTCTTTTTTTGGGCTTCATTACTCAACTTGTACTTTGTAAACTTCAGTTTCTTTTTTTGGGCTTCCTTGCTCAATTTGTACCGTGTAAAAATGAAGGAACAATGGAGCCAAAGGTGAGCAAAATTGCTGTATTGGATTGGCTGAAGGAAGTGAAGTTGGGAGAACCCAGGACCACTTCCAAAGTAGAATTTGAGATTGATTCAGATTTTGGGTTACCAGGAGCAATCACTGTGGTAAATAAATATGAAAAAGAGTTCTTTCTGGAAGACATAGTCATTGAAGGCATTTTCCATTTTCCATGCAATTCCTGGGTTCATCCTGAGAAGCTTAATCCAGAGAAAAGAATTTTCTTCACAAGCAAAGTAAGTGCATGTTGTAATATGATGTTTTAATTTCTTTAATTCATTCCGACATTGAGGCTACTACTTTCTTGCTGTATATTACATCCAGTGCTAAATATAAAATCTCGTGTATTTAATGTGATGTCTTAAACAGGTTCATTTACCATGGGAGACTCCGGCTGGCCTGAGAGAGCTAAGAAAAGAAGAGCTAAGGCAAGCAAGAGGAGATGGAAGAGGGGTGAGAAAACATGGTGATAGGATTTATGACTATGATGTTTACAATGATTTGGGAAATCCAGACAAAACAGGACAAGGTTCTAGGCCTATCTTTGGTAGCCAACAATACCCTTATCCCAGAAGATGTCGAACTGGTCGTCCTCCATCTGTTTATGGTGGGTACTGACAATAACTTCCCTTCATAAAATGATTGGGACCACTGAATCATGCAGAAAAATAACAGAACTAACTAATTCAACTTATTTCTTTTGGGATTCCAAAAAACAACAGACCAGAAAGCTGAGGCACCAATGAATGTATTCAACGAAACGTATGTGCCGAGAGATGAAGTGTTTGATGACACTAGAAAGGAATATCTTGACTTGGAAAGGACAAAAGGAGTAACTAGGAATCTTGTTCCTTTCTTCAAAACTTGTGTCACAAAATGTGGAGTTTTCAAGCAGCTTTCAGATGTTACCAGCATTTACAGTGGAAATACTTTGCATGAATCTAAGTGTAATGAAGATGTGAGCAATAAGATCCAAGCTCATTTGGATGACTACTTCAAATTTAATACTCCAAATATTATCAGAGGTATGGGATTAATTATTTCAGCAAATTTAATTAGTTCCGTAAAATTTTAATCACTCTAAACTTTTGAATTGTAAAATGTATTAAGTACGCAATTATCAACAATTGCAGGAAATAACAGTGGGTTTTGTATAAGAGATGAGGAACTTGGCCGTCTGACATTGGCTGGAATAAACCCTTTAAGCATAAAACGGCTTGAAGTAAGTAGAAAATTTATTTTTCCCCAAAAGGGTAGAACAAATAGACTGAAGATTATGTATCCTAACTTCTTACACCTAAAATTTTGTATGTAGACATTTCCTCCAAAGAGTGATTTGGATCCATCTATTTATGGTCCACAAGAGTCTGCTATAAAAGACGAGCACATTTTGCCACAACTCCACGGAATGTCTGTCAAACAGGTATCATATTTTCCCCTGAAATGTTTTATTTTTTTAAGCAAGAAACGCTAATTACATTTTTCTAGTGTATTAATTGTCGGTAATAGTGAAATAAAATGATTTTTTTGGTATATTATAGAGTTTAAATATTTTTTTATTTTTCTATGCTACAGGCATTGGAAGGGAAGAAGTTATTCGTATTGGATTATCATGATGCTTATATCCCATTTCTAAAAGACATAAATGCTCAAGAAGATAGGAAGGCTTATGCTACCCGTACAATCTTCTTCTTGACCCGGCTAGGAACTTTGAAGCCTATAGTCATTGAGCTCAGTCTTCCACAAGGATATCCAAATCGTTTGTCCAAACAAGTCCTGACCCCTCCTGAGGATTCCAACTCCTATTGGTTATGGCAACTTGGCAAGGCACACGTTTGCTCCAACGATTCCGGTGTGCACCAACTTGTTCAACATTGGTAAATAATTCTACAAACCCAATCATTCTTTATTTACGTTTTTAATATAAGAGCATGTTTACTTGTTATTTTTAGGAAAATGAAGAGAGATAGATATATTACTTGAAAGTATTTATATTTATCATTTTTTTTCTAACTTTACTTATAAATTGATATACAGTCTAAAATAATACACATAAATAAAATTATAAGTAACACATTTAGCTTCTTTACTCTCTCAAAAAAATTCAACTGACTTTTATATTAAGAATAAGGATCGGTATTTATTGTTTGAATCAATGAATATATCAAATTCCTAATAAAGGCTAAACTTGAAATCATCTCTGAATATTACAGGTTGAGGACACATGCATGCATGGAGCCGTTTATTGTAGCAGCTCATAGGCAATTGAGTGTGATGCACCCAATTTTCAAACTTCTAAAGCCTCATATGAAAGACACATTGCAAATAAATGCCTTAGCTCGTGAAGCTCTCATCAATGCTGGAGGCATTATTGAATCTGACTTCTCATGTGGCAAATACTGCAATCACATCGTTTCTGCCGCCTACAAAGACTGGTGGCGTTTCGACATGGAAGCCCTTCCCAACGATCTTATGAGAAGGTTCGAACCCTAAACTCAGTACTCTTCTTAATCTCAATTCCGAATGTTCTATTAAACATAAATAACAAATGAACTCTTGATAATGCAGAGGATTGGCTGAACGTGACCAAACCAAACCCTATGGACTGAAATTGCTCATTGAAGACTATCCTTATGCAAATGATGGCCTCCCCATTTGGTTTGCAATAGAGCGTTGGGTTAGGACCTATGTGACCTATTATTACCGTGATGGGCTCATGGTTCGATCAGATAATGAGCTTCAGGCTTGGTACAGTGAAGTCATCAATGTGGGCCATGCTGATCACAAAAATGCAAGTTGGTGGCCAAAACTATCAACTCCAAGTGACCTTATTTCTATTCTCACAACTCTGATTTGGATTGCATCAGTTCAACATTCTGCAGTGAACTTTGGGCAGTACCCTTATGGAGGGTATGTCCCAATGCGTCCCCCATTGATGAAAAGGCTATTACCTAAAGAGGAAGACCCAGGGTACGAAGAGTTCATGAAGGACCCAGAAGGGTACCTTTTGAGCTCAATGCCTGACCTGTTTCAAACAACAAAGTTTTTGGCTGTTGTCAACATTCTTTCACAACATTCTACAGAGGAGGAGTATTTGGGAGAAAGGAAGGATCTTTCATATTGGTCTGGTGACCCTGAGATCAAAGAGGCATTCTACAGATTCTCCATGGAATTAAAAAGAATAGAAAAAGAGATTGAGAAGAGAAATGAAGACCCAAATTTGAGAAATAGATGTGGAGCTGGAATTCCACCATATGAGTTGCTCATGGCTAGTTCTGGTCCCGGAGCAACTTGTAGAGGGGTGGCCAATAGTATAAGTATATAAACACATAATAGTTTGATTTTAGTTAGCTAGGCAAATATGCTTTTTTTCTCCATCCTCAATTTGGGGCCGTTTGGTGGAACGAATCTGTTGTAATGGAACAGAACAGAACGAACCGGAATAAAATTGAAAATTTTTAAGTGACAACATATTTGGTACGCATTGAAACTAGAAATGGATTGATGGAAAATTTTATATTTGGTAGGTTGAAAATAATGGTAAGATAAATAGGAATTATATGCAAATGATCATATTACCTTTAATGAGTATTTATTAATCAAATAGCTAAAGCAATGAATAAATTACTATAAAAATTAAATAATGTGATTAAATTAGAAAAATAATATTAGTATATTAAAATAATATATAATAATATATTATTATATATTATAAAAAATAAACATAAAAAGAAAATTCACTATAGATATTATTATTAACAAAACGTAAATAAAAATAATAAATAATATAAATAATATGAATATTGCATTTGTTAAGATATTGAATCAGATCTATTTTATTTCGAAACTTATAACCTTATATAACAACGATAATTAACAATAATTAAATAAAATAAACAATTTTTCTCTTGCAAAATCCTCATCTCTAAATTCAATAATAGACATGGTCAGTACATTCAAGAGAAGTAATTTATAAAAAAATAAAATTAAAAAAATTATAATTTATTCAAATAAATATAAATACTCATTATAAAAATAAAATCAATATAGATGTAGATATTAGATAAAGTGTAGATAGTTGTGATATGATGATATTATATGGAGTTGGAGAAATATTGAGAGAGAGATATATATATATTCATTTAAAATTAAAATATTTTTAATAATTTCTATTTTATTTATTTAGCAATTTCCAAGCGGTGGAGGGAATTTAAATTTAGGCTTTGTTTCTACGGTGCTAAATTAGAATTTAGATTTTAAATTCGAATTTAATATTTGCTTTCACCCTGCCAAATTAGAATTTAGATTTTAAATTTGAATTCGAGCATATCGAGAAATCATACACTATTAGTAAAATAACTTCATCTCTCATTATATTCATCAATGGCGTCAATAACAACACTACACAAATTCAATCTAGCAAACTTAATCAGAGTTTGATGTTGGAGACTTCACTCATAAGGAGATCAAATGAGCTTTTTTGGCACAAAGCTCGAGCAAACCCAGGGAACTCTCTATGACTACTCCTAGCAAGATAGCACTTTTATCCATTCCATGACCTTCAAACATTCTTCTACCTCTAACTCTACCAAGATGTTCGTTTGCACCAATGTAAAAAGTTCTAAATTGATCAATAACATCATTAATTTCCCTTTCACAATAAGCAAATAGGTCTTCTGTCTCACTACCAGAGAACGCATAAAATTCCCATTAATGATTCAATGTCTAGCCGAATGCTTATACGCTCCACCACTACTGGTTGAATGCTATCATCTACTAAGAGACTTGAAACACTAGCTACGACAAAGAGGCGAGAACCAGCAACTCATGTTTTCAGGGGCATAAATCTCCATGCCCATTTCCATCATCCATTGGAAACTCGAATGACACCATATTTTCTGGGAAGTGTAGTTCTCACCTTTAAGGGAATTTGTCCCTCCCGCTGGAATTTGCTTTGAAGTAGGAATTTTTTTAATTTTCCACTTCCTCCCGCAAAATTCCGTCAACCAAACGGGCTCTTGGTAAATTATTACAAATTTACTGTTTGGTTAGAGAGGTAGCCAAGCTATATGTGTACTTGAGCAATGGAAATTGGGCGTATGTGTATAATATGTCATACTTACTTTAAGGGGAGGAAGGAGCGTATGTAAGACACAATTGTTGTATCTGTACATTGTGATGATAGGTAAATGAAATCATTGATTGTATCATCAGCTTTGAGGTTCAATTTGAAATGAGTTTACTATGGGTAGACTTTCTAAATGAGTATTTTTCTTTTCTACCATTGTAGTATTATTAATGATTTAAAATGGCTAAGTGTATGGGGATGAAGATGACTATTACAGTCTCCGTCCAGCACATGGCTAATTTATAATAAGACAAACCATTGATGTAACCATTATATCAGCAAAAATGTCGTGTAATGCGTGTGAGGAATTTTTGCCAAGTTGTCAACGTTAGTTGACTTAACAATTGTCATTTTTTCATATTTAGAAACATCGATGTATACTTTTCACTAAAAAAAATAATCATGCTTTTTGCACCATTTTTATACTAGCATGCTTGCTAAAAGATCAATGTTTGTTGACTTATTGGCCAAGATATTTTGCACCATTTTGAAACCTTCACATAGACTTTTGCATTCAAGGACACTTTATAGTATGTGCATGGAGGACTTCATGGGTAGATTTGCACTTTAATCTTAGAATAAAATAAAAAGATGCAAGCAAGGGATTGTAAAGAATTTTGTGATTTTAGGGCTTTAGCATAATTAAAAAAAATTAAGAGAAAATAATGCTAGATACTAATAAGGGAAAATTGGGGAAAAATTTCCTATTAGGGAATTAATTGGAAAATGAGACCTGCTCAGTTGTACATGTGGAAGCTTAGTTGCATATAATATGAAAGATCGGTTACGTATTGTGAAAGCTTATTTGCACATAATGTGAAATATCAGTTGCGTATTGTAAAAGTTCAGTTGCACATGTGAGAAATGTACAATTTTACAATTAATCTCCCAATGGGAGACTTTTCCCCAATTCTCCCTACTAATAAACTCAAAATTTGTGGCAAAATGCTCCCCATTATGAGAATTTAAGAATAGGATAAAAAACGAATAAATAGTTATTTAAATCATGGCAAGCTACAAAACATGGCAAAAATATAAACACAGCTTAAATGTAAGGATGTGTAAAATTGCTCCATTTTTGCTTTACTAACTTTATCTTGCTTTTTTTTGCCCTTCAATCTTTAAAGTTACTAGACCAAATCTCCAATTTATCTTCCTTGACATCTCACAACCCCAAAGACATAACATACATTATTTATGTCATTAAAGAAAAGTATTAACATGTTCAACATAAAATATTTGTTCAACATGTTCAAGATAAATGCAATTGACCTAATGTTCACGCGAGTTTTTTTAGATTTTAGCCTTATTTAATTTTTGGTATTTTCAACTATACTCCTTATTGCACCTAGTTATAACTTAATTTGCACCTTGCTAACCTTATGAAATTCATGTAGTTTCACTAATGTTCTTATATTTTCCTATACTTTTTGATAAATTCAAACATATTTGGGGATACAAATGATAGAAAAATGCGCCTAATTGAAATTTGGGTTAAAGTGATAGAATTCTTGGTTTAAGTGTGAATATGTTACTCCATTTTATCAACCTTAGCTTTTATAAATTTTCTTTCTTTTTCTTGTTTTTTGGTTGTTGAACATGTCATTTAAGCCACATTTGAAGCTAAATTCAATGCCCAAGATGTTGGAAAGAAGATTAGGAAGTCAAGACACCATGGAAAGACAAGAGAAACAAGAAAAGCAGAGTTTTGGCTTCAGACCACAAATTCTCTGGCTCTAGCAAGGCCTAAATAGTGAGATATTGGCTCTAGCCAACAGATCCCTTGGCTTCAACCAACATCAAATGGAGAGTAATCGGATGTAGCCAAGACAAGCTTTGGTTGCACCCAGCAATGAATTACTGAAGCTGCCCGTTTTAGTATTAGACATTAATTAGGGCTTTATACTAACTCAAACTAATCCCTAGCCGTCATTCTTCACTTTGGGGGTGTGACTTAGAGGCACCCTGGGAGTAATTCTCTACTAAGGTTTGGTGTTCTTTGAGGAGATTCAAGTGGAGATTGAAGGTTTGAAAAGATTCAAGCTCATTTTCCCTTGGTTTTCATGATTCCCCTTTCTTCTTCCATTTTCTAATATGGCTCTTATTTTACCTTCAACTCACATTTAGTCTTTGTTTGAACCCTTTTAAAGCTAGTTGCATGTTCACCTTTCTTTCTTTAATAGATATAATAATTTTACATGATAATCTAGCATGCTTGGCCTATTTACACAGCACATACATCATGCTTCATAGTGCATAAGTTTAACATACAATTTGTCCAGAATCCATGAAACCACATCCAACTTGAATAAGCATTCCCTTGCATATGAAAATCATCCACGTTTACTCTTGTGGTTCCTTGCCTTTGTTCTTGGAACTTTGTCCTATAAGGTGTTATTATTGGAGGGTGAGATTTCATAGAAATCTTCATAGCAAAATCACTATCAATGACATTAATATGCATAATTGTCACACATATCAATCAAGCCATGCATGCATGTGAAATGCTATCACTTAAAATGGAATTTACACATAGTATGACATGTCATGACTACCAATACATAGCACATTTTCTAGCACATAAATAACAACTATAGACAATATTAATGCAAAAGATAGTAATCTTGCTACCTTAACTCCTTAACTTGGCACTTAGCTTCTCAAGTGACCTCTCAACTTGTTTCATGCACTTTGAGCTATTCCTTTCCCAAATAACATTCCTACACATAATATAATGCTTTTGGAATCAACATTAGGCCATTTCTAATGCATTATAACAACTAAAAGTCTATAAAACTGAATCTTAACAATATCAATCCTTTAACTTCCAAATTTTCCAATTTTGATTCTAATGCTTCCAAATTTGTTTTCTCACTTCTACCCTACACAATTTTTCCTTCTAAATCCATTGGAAGCATCAAAATCATCCAAAACGCACTCCTTCTCCCAAGAACAGCGGGAATCCGAAAATGCACAGAAAAATCCAGCAAGTGTGGTTTTCACTTTCTATCATCACACACATGCATAAAATCATTCCAAGATCATTTCCCAATCATTTAATAACATAATAACTTCCTTCCCCATGCATGATCAGTTTCACCAAGTAGCCAAGATAAGGGTTTGATGCCAAAATTCAATATGAGCTCAAATCACTTCAAACCAAATGCCAAAATGTTGCAAATTGCATAAGAAGTTGTTTGGTAACATTTGATTGATCTAAATCACTCTCTTCTTGATTTTCTCTCTCTAAAACCTAAATTTTCAGCAGCCCAAATACTTCACCATATCAAGAATTACACCATTCAAAAGGAAGAGAAGAGCTTGTAAATCAATTTCATGAAAAGAATTGAGCTCTTACCTTGAGTTTGGCTTGATTCTACTTCTCCTTCTTCCTCCTCTTGAGATGACGCCTTCCCACTCTCTTCTCTCCAAGGTCTGGTCGTGTTTTGGCCAGAATGACAGGGTAACTTTACACTGATATATTCTACCACTTTAAGTTAAATATCTTTCTTACTTTTCTCCTTTGAATACAAAGGCATCAAGTGGCACTCCTCATGTCCCCACAATGTCCTTTATAAAAGTAAAGTAGCTTTATGGTTGCTTTACCT
>QFDD01001606.1:0-23463 GCA_006871305.1 Vachellia collinsii | reverse complement strand
TCCCCTCCACCATCTATTCTATATCCTCTTTTGAATGGCATCTTCATCTTCATCGCCATCTTCGTCTCATATTTTCTAGATCTCTCCCTCCTTTCTTTCCCTTTCACTGGAAGGTTCTGTGATATCCTTCTTAATCTTCATGCTCCTGTTTGATCTGCTTTCTTCCCCGGCGATTCTTTTCTAGAAATCTGTTTCGCTGCAGTCTCGAGGTATTTTCTGGGTTCCCCCTTCTCTTTTGTTTGGTTTTTTTATGCTAAAGATTTGTATTTTGATCGAAATATATGATTTGATAGGTTTGAAGGGGATAGCATTGTGGGGATTTCCCGATAATCCAAACGGTGGTATATCAAGGGAGCGACGGATTCCACTTGCTGTTTCTACTTCTCTCGTTGAGTTTGTTTTGATCTTCACATCACACAAGGTATTTTCTATACTCACAGTCTGGCCTTTCTTTGTTTTTTCATAATCTGTTTGCTGTTTAACGCTTGGATATATTATTATTTGAGAAATCTTGGTGGGTTTCCTTTTGAAATCTCTGTTCTTACCGTTCTGATGTTGAGATTATCAATTTTGATCTGAGCAAAAGATTTTTCAGAGCTTTTCGTTTTTTTCCCTTTGACTACTCACTGCTGATCTTCGTCTTGCAACCATGTCCTGTATAGATGAGGTCTATGCTTGGTTGTTTGAAAATGGCAATATATTTGGACTTGCAAAGCCCTGATATTTTATGCCATTTCCCCAATCACGATTCTTCACCTTCCCATCTTGTTTCAATTGATTCATAACTTTACACTGTTAGATAGGCGCTTTTATTCACTCATCAATATCATGTCTTGAAGGATAAAAATGGTCTTGGTTACCCCAAGCTTCTATGCATTTTGCTTTGTGGTTTTAATGGACTTCTATTAATTTGTTTGCAAGTTATCTTGCTTCTAATGCGCTTCCTTCACCTTATGTCGTGTTAAACTGAATTCTAACGTATTGGCGGCCTGTCAATTTCCGTTCGTACTACTTATTAAAAGGGTGGGAACGAATAAGCAGAGTAAGAAATAACATGTTATATGCCAAGTTCTGGGAGACTTTTTCATAGAAATAAATTCCCTCTTCAGCCTTTTTCTGAAGTGGAATACTGATAATAGGTTATAAGGTCAGGGATGTTAATTCATTTATCTGGGATGAAGTCAAAGGCTCAACTAGTTCTGTTTTTGTAATGTTGTCATAAATCTAACTCTATTTTTTGTGTTTTACCCCAAAACATGTGGTTGAACAAGATTTGGCATTCATTACATTGTTCAGTTGATTGTATGAAAATGTTGATAGCCAGTACTTGCCTTTGATACATTAAGGATCATATTTACCTATTTTTGCTAAAAGTAGCATTTTTTGGGTTATTAACTCCTACTTAACAATTGTTACTCTTTTTGTGCCGTGTATTAAAAAATGTTAAAATATGAATATTGTAAATTACTGTGTTGTATTTAAAGAATGTCTTACTTTTTTTGCTGTTTTTTTTTTTTACATCTTAATGATTCAAAAGAATGTAATTTGAAGATAAGATGTATTGTGTGGTATTCTTTGAATATTTAGTTTAGTATACCTCTACCCACTACTACACAGATTCCAAAATTAGACTCTGATTGTGACTACAACCAACTTTACTTTCCCTGAGGAGGAATCTATGTTCCTGGATTTTGATTTGGCATACTTCTTAGCCGTATAGTTTTTTCCTCTAAACAAGTGGAAGAGAGTGGAAAACTTGTGTCTCCCTGGGATGGCTATGATACGTCAAAATCATTACCAAACTGCTTAAACTGATGTGCTCATTGAAATTTTCCGTATAAGACAACCCTTCCTTTCTCATGTTTGTATTGTCCTCGTGGTTCTGATTCTGCATGGGGTTGGTAGTGCAGGAATATTTTGTGTAATTAGCTTTTCATATTTTAAATCTTGGCATTATTTATGCCCATTCTTTTCTTCCTGTAGATATTTGGTGGAAGCTGCTTTTCATTTCTTAAAAGGGCGTGTTACTTGAGCTAGGAAGGCATTCAACTGGGTCAAATGTTGGGTGGCAACAATGGAAATCCTGTTCCTGTTTACCTAGACGATGCCCACATGCAATATCAAAACAATGCAGCAAATCAACTGCAGTTGTTTGGAAACTGTGAGTTTTCTAATGTCTTCTGTTAGGTGATAATGTAATTGTCTGAATATTTTTGTTTGGAATTTGCTTGTTTCACTTGTTACATGTCTCTGCTATTCTTGTTGGACTGACGTTTTTGGTTGGAGTATGCTAGCAACACGTTTATTTGACCTAAAAGCTATAAAACCACTGTTGATAATTGCAATTTTTCCATATAAAAATGTAAATAAAGGTATTATATCCTTTAGTAATTTTTGTACTGTTTGTACTTTCTTTTTTTTTTTTTTTGGTTATAGTCTTTTATCACATAACAGACATCACTTAGTGGGATATGACTTGTTGTTGTGTTGTTTGTGCTTAGCCTTATCACTGAATGATGAATGGGAAATATCTTTTGCAGTACCTGCTGGTTGTAGCGTTGAACCAGTTAATTACTTTGGAAATGAGCATATTAGTTCTATGGTTCAACCAAACAGACAAACCAGGGAAATAGATGGCATGTCGAAGCAGCAAAGGCTTCAGATTTCCTTACATTACAACTTTTGTCCGGATGAACCTGCCCGATCAGCAAGTATTCCGAACCCAAATCCGAATCATGTGTCAACAGGATTGAGGTTGTCTTACGATGATGATGAGCGTAACTCATCCGTCACTTCTGCAAGTGGAAGCATGACTGGTGCGCCCTCAATCATATTATCCCTTGGTGACAATATTAGAACTGAGCTTGATAGGCAGAAGCAAGAACTGGACCAGTACATTAAACTTCAGGTAATCTATTATGCTGTAGCTTTTTGTACTCTCAGTTTACAGCAAATAAGCTTTTTTACTCTCTGTGAGACAAAACTACTCTGGCATATTTATCTTATACAATGCAAAATCACTTGAAATAAGTTAAACCAAACAAGCATGACATCTATGTGCAAAATCAATTGTATTATTCCAATGCTTTCTTATTGCAGAACATGTTTTGTCTTTTATCTTTTTTAATCATCTTGATTCCTATTTTAGCCTCCACAGTTGATTCTCATTAAGTTCATCATGAAGTTTGAACAATTTTTTCCCTCTATTATTCTATTTGCTGGAGCGGTTAAGTTTCCAATGAAATTAGATCAATCAAGCCCCATGTTGCTTGATACTATTTTAAATGTCCCCTTGCCTAACAAGGATTGTAATTATGGTTATTTGAAAATTGTAATTGTGGCAAACAGAAAATTTATATCCTTCTAATTGCTACATCATAATTTAGACACAAATTCTGGACTCAACACTAGGAGGACTGCGTGCTTCATTGCAGACATATTATAGACAGAAGTGGTACCTTGGTTATGGTATTATCAATTAGGTCATTTATGCGCCCCCGCGCAAGCATATGTGCTTGTCTGACCCTTTGTTGTGATTGATTTCTACACAGAAGGAACAATTGTCAAAAGGAGTGAGAGACATGAAACAAAAGCACATGTTATCTCTTCTTACTGCCATTGACAAAGGTGTAACCAAGAAGCTGAGGGAAAAAGAAGTGGAGATAGAGAACATGAACCGTAAAAACCGAGAACTAGCAGAGAAAATAAAGCAGGTAGCCGTGGAAGCGCAGAACTGGCATTACAGAGCCAGGTACAATGAGTCGGTTGTGAATGTCCTAAGGAACAATCTCCAGCAGGCTATCTCACAGGGAGCTGAACAAGGGAAAGAAGGGTTTGGGGACAGTGAGGTTGATGATGCCGCCTCAAGCATTGACCCCAATAACCTGCTGGGCATCCATGGCATGCCGATGAAATCTGCCGGAAAAAAGCAGCAAGGCTTGGAGGAGGAGCACTTGATTTGCAGGGCGTGCAAGGCGAAGGAGGTTTCAATCTTGTTAATGCCTTGTAGGCACCTGTGCTTGTGTATGGATTGTGATGCTTTTGTCACTGTTTGTCCTATATGCCAAATGATGAAATCTGCTAGTGTCCAAGTGTATCTTTCTTAACCTGCAAAAAGGGTAAGTACTTAAAAAGAAGGGGAGGAAATGAAAAATGCGATGGAAAAATATATGAATCATCCTACCGTCTGTGACTGTTGTTTGTGATGTCTTCCTAATTTATGAATCTTCTGAGTGAACTTGTCACCATATATATCACTTGACTTCAAAACATGTTTCTGTCCAATTTCAGTTGTGATCACTCTACCCCCACATTCCCATTTTCTTTCTTTTTAAATTTAGAGTTGTGTAAATAGAGTTGTGAATTTTGAATAAGAATCTGTAACATGAGAAGTATTTCTCTACAAGCAATTTCAAATGAGTTTTCATATTTTACATTGATAATCTAGAAATGCTTCATTGTGCTTGCCAAATGTTTTAATAATAATCTCAAAGGTTAATATAGGGACTGAAACCAACAATTTGAAAATTTGTTTATCAAAATTAAAAGTTGATTAAATCATAACAATAATGGTATTAACCCTAATCTGAATTCATCATGTCAAATTACTGCATGGATGCAATTGTAACTTGTATCCATTTCACTACAGGCAAGGCATGATGCAATGGCTGCTAGGTTCAGAATCTGAATGAAGTATTTCAAAAGCTGCAAGCGGTTTATTTTCGCTAATAAAGAAAATAAATAAATAAACAAATAAGAGCAAATTTAACTAGGCCATCTAAAAGCCAATAACATATGTGTGTGTGTGTGTGGGGGGGGGGGGAATAAAGGCAGCTTATAATGATTTTAGGCATAATTGAGAATGGATGACTGTTGAGGCGCATGCATGAGAATATGAACTACATGGTAGATATCATTATTGAAGCACACCCACACCATTAATGGTGGAAAATTTGAAGCCACAGGATAGAAAAAAAGAGAGAATTTGGTTGCTAACTTTACATTATTTGAAGTTAGGAACAATGTCTTTTGTGGATATATAATAATATTCCAATAGTACAACAAGAACAATTCATCACCGACCGACCTACCATATATCATCATCCCAATTCCACACGCTTTCAATGATTCAATGCATTTGTTCCTTTTCCCCCACAGGCTCAAGTGTTGAAAAATTCCAACAAACACTTTGAATTCTACACTCAACGGCCACAGATTATTCACAACAATCATCTCATCTTGTGTTTGAAATGATCTGATGCATACCAATAAGGTTTAACACAATTGGGAAATGGC
The DNA here is from genome assembly GCA_006871305.1 of Vachellia collinsii. NCBI lineage: Eukaryota > Viridiplantae > Streptophyta > Magnoliopsida > Fabales > Fabaceae > Vachellia > Vachellia collinsii. The sequence continues at coordinate 18,168 of QFDD01001606.1, read as the reverse complement.
TGCACCCCTTAAACATGATGTTCCGGGTTTTAACTGAATGGTTAGAACTTTGTTAAAAGAAGTAAAACCCACTTCTGTGATCTCTCCATTAAAGGATCAATTTCTAAAATAGAGAAAGATTTTTGTTTTTTTTTTCTGCTTTCTTGTTTCTACTGTACTGAGCCTATTTATAAGAAACTTTAGTCATTTAGGGAAAAAAAATTAATCGTTTAATTCTAATAATTTTAACTTAAATGTCATTCGATTTTTAGATTTTGATTAGATGTAATTTAGGTTCCGTGGTTTTAACTCAGTTAAAACTCAAACACTAAATTTTAAATCGTTACAACTTAATCTTTATAATTTAAAGTAAATAATCTGAAGTTGGGTTTTTTTCCCCTTTTGATAGGAGTTAAATGAAGAGCACACAAGACACCACATGTATAGTGCACAAAGCCATTCACACACATAAAACATGGATTTGGACATATGACCCCATCCCTAAAGAGCGAAGTTGGTGCCACTAGGCTCAAGGTCACGTAAATTTTTTATTTTTGTATTTTAAAAAACGACTTGGAAAAATCCTAAATAAATACCTCATTAATTCCACAAATCCAAATTATCCCCAAGAATAAGTAGAAGCACCAAAATTCGTGCTAATGTGAGGGTGCCTTTATCTTTTTTATATATAGGGATATTTTTGTAAAAACACCAAAGTTCAGAGAGACAAATTGATGCTCTCCCCCTCATTTATCCTTTTACTTATCCATGAGGTTAATTTGGAATCATGGAATTCAACAGGTACCCAAAAGACTATACTTACACTACATGATTTCAAGTTTACCTTTTTATTTCTTTATAAGAACAATAAAGCAGCTTTAGATAAGATTACTTCCACCATGTGAATACATGTCTTTAAAAAAAAAGGAACAACAAAGGAAAAACAGAAACTTGGCAATACTTACATAGATATAAACTTTGGGTTTTGTAATTACATCATTTAGGCACACTGATAACCATTATTGTTATTATTAACAATATTATTACAAGGAATACATTATAATATATTATCTTCATTCTTAATATAATATCCAGTTAAACTTCTTTTAGGAAATAATAAGGAAGTTGATTAATTGATATATTTATCATTTTTTTTTAAACTAACTTATTTGACCTATAAAATGATATATAATATAATATATATATATATATAAGTATTTCAGAATATATGCTATACTTAAGTAATTTATTTAACTTTTTAAAACTCTCCAAAAAAGTTAACTGGTTCTTATATTGAGTGTTGAATCGAATCTATTAATATAATATTATTACAATACATACATACATACATATAGTTGTTCAATAACGGTGGGCTAACTTCTCCTTCTCCTTGTATTGTTTCACATACCTGCATCCGGTTGAAACAAGTACACCTTACATTAGCTTTCAAATTCCTTCAGTACCACCAAAAAAAAAATGAAACAGCTCGAATTCTTAGTCTTCATAGTTATTAACTGATTATTATAGATGTAATTAGAACAAGTCCTGTACTTAGAACTCAATCCATAACCATCATGGGCCCCATATTCAAAATTTAGAGTCTTTAAAGTTTTCCTAAACATGAAGAATATATGCGCAGGGATAATCTATGAGAAAGAAATAGGTATCATCCAGATTAATACGGACAATAAGTGATGTTTCTAGTTCACCAGAAAGTTGCTAAACACAACAACAAGGTTCAACAAATCCTTGTCGACGATGAAATCTTTGAAAAGATTGTTAACCACAATATCACTCTCAACAGCTTTATTGAACCTTTAATGTGACTCTACCATGTGTTAGACCCCTGGATAGGATTAAATCCTCCATCATGGCCAAATATTTAAAAAGATTGTTAACTAAATGATCACGTACAATAATTTTATAGAGTATTATAGTCAGAACACTCATGTTGTGCATGATCTTCGATTGTACCTCCACCTATATGTTTTATTTCCGATCCTAGTTCAGATGAAGAGGGAGAGGGTTGTGTTAGACCTTAACAATTAACAACCAACGTAGAAGTTTGTGGAAGTCTTACATGTACCAGACGTAGTTGCATAAGCTACAGAAGAAACTTTTCATCATAAGATGACTGGGCTTTAAGCAAATTCTAAGTCCGAGTTCTAAACCGCATTTATTCAAACAATTAATGAGCTATATCAATCCTCAAGCCTACAAAAAACACAGCAACCAACGAAGACGAAGTTGTGATGTGTTTATGATTCATGCGTTGCAGATTCTTCTTCTTCTTGGTTTTTTTTTTTGCCCCTTCTTGTGTTAGATGAAAGGAAAGAGTAACAGAGAGAGGAAAATTACGCGTAGGTGCCGACGAGGGGAGAGAGGAAGAGGAAGGCGTTGAGCCAATTCTCGGAGACTTTCTGGTTGATCTTTCCGGGCAAGTCCTTCCACAGTCCGCTCATCACCTTCTGCTGAAACGGCGACAGCGAGTAGACGACGGCCTTCATCCTCACCGGCTGCTTCGCCATTGTCCGACGATCTGAAAATGCGTCGGAGCGATACTGCTGATTGTCTTCCTCTACCCTAAACTCTCCTATGAGCTTCCTCTAATGGGGACCCTGTTCACTCTAGAACCTCCTACACCATCCTCGCAATCGCTCCTGATTTCCCTGCAGACGTCCACGTCAGCTTTCTGTCCACCGTGTCACTTCGTTTTGGATTTTGTCATGCTTCACTCTTTCGGTTTTTTTTTTGTCTTAAATAAAATTTAAAAATAGAATAGATAATTAGATGTTATTGGATAATTTAACATAACAAATATAAATAACTTGGGTTAACCATAATTCCCTCTTTTAACCAGTAGCTCATAAATAAAATAGAAAAAATGTGGGGGAACAGTCTCGCGTTAAACATTTTACTGATATGAGTTTTTTTTTTAAAAAAATTTTGGATACATTTATTGATAAGAGTTACCTTAAAAATTTTACACGTACTCTCCAAATTTTGTGCACATTAATTTGGAGGATTTAGATCATTCTATCAATGAAATTTTTAATGGGAGATTTTTTCTCTTCCAATTTTCGCAAGATAAGGGACATTCTAGTATGATAGAATTTTATAATTTTTTGTTATTTTTCTGAAAAAACCATGAAATTGTATAATTTTGATTCATTAATTATATGACTCAACTTTAAGAAAAACATTTATTAACTAAGAAAAGGTTTCTTTAGAAAATAATTTATTTAATTATTTATTATTAGTGAATAAAGAGAAGAAAAAAAAAAGAATACTCTACACATACATACATAATCAATAATCACTATGCCAAATAAAGTTTTAGATGATGGTTAATTTTCACTTTCGTTGACGGTCCTAAACCATCGGGAGTGAAGCTAAGGATGTGAAAAAAATCTTTGGTCCAATTCAATTTGATCAAATCTGAGGTAGTCTAGTTTAATCAAAATAAGTAATATTATGAAATCTAATTACATTGAACTAATTTAACTAGTCGTGTTAGATCAAATTCTAAACCAAACGATCATACCACTTCATCTGCCTTGATCTTGTTTGGGTTAGAGCGGGTAAAACCCACCAACCTGTGGGACATGGTGGGTTTGGGCTGGGATTTTCCTCGTTTAGTGTTGTTGTTACCTTAATTGTGTTTGTCAGGTTAATTCTTGGCCTCCTAAAGATAGGTGAAAAAATCAAGGAATTTGAGTTTCTAGTCTATTTGGACTAATCTAGTCTAATTCATCCTTAAATAGTTAAATTCCTACTGGATTAGATTAGATCAGACACTACCAAACCTAGTTCAACTATAAAAACATGCCAGATTTTAAATTAATTTCTGGTCCAATTCAGTCTATCCATTGCACAATTTTAATGATAACATTAGGAGGATGAGGGGTCCATCTTTGTTGACTATGGGAAAAAAAACATGGGGAATTAATGAGGTTATAAGGGAAAAACTTAATTATCAAAAAGTCTCAATAACAAGCATGTGAAAGAAATAAATTTATTGTTATTTCTTATACGAAAACTTATTATTACATGCTTCTCAATTATAATTGGATTTCTAGATGATTAAATCTCTTCATTGGGAATTTAGTGTGATTAAAAAAAGTGTATCTTTTTATTAAAGATCCTTGTAAATCTAATAACTGTTTGTTGAATGTTATCATAATAACAATCATTTTCTCATATTCTACAATCTTATTTGTTTCTTTTGAATTCCCAACCACAAGAAGAACATAAAACTTACATACTCTTTTTTATTATAAATAAAAGATGTTGTTTGTAATCCAGAATTAGAGGGAATACTATATTTAATGTCATTAGGAAACAGATAAAAAATGTCATTAATGAAGACACGATAATGTTGTTATTCAATATAAGCATGAGAATGTCATTAATTAAGAGATAAGAACGTCGTTGATGAACAGGCAAAGAAGTTGATGAAAAAGATTCCCCCAATGTTTTTTAATGAATGGATATAATTACATGAACAAAACAAGAACATTATAAACGAATCAGAAAGAACGTCATTAACAAAATGGATAAGAACAACATTAATTCAGAAATAAAAATGAGGTTAATGTAGACATAAATCTGTTACTTAATACAACGAATGGTGCAACGAATTGCAATTTTTAGGAAGAGAAGATGATGATGATTATATTTTAGGCCAATTAAAGGCAAAAATTGTTTCTTCTATTTGTTTCCTTATAAGTTGTGTGTGTACACACACACACACACACATATACATATATATATGTATGTATGGGTTAAAGATCATCGTTGTGATCCCTATTATTGAGAAACATAATAAGAAGTGCAAATATGAGAATGGAGGTGGCTCGAGTGTTGCATATGAAAGGAGGCACTACTGAAACAAGCTATTCAAACAATTCATTATTCCAGGTACGTACATATATTTCAAACTTTATCCAATCCTTAATTTCTAACATTCCGATTCCATGTATTATGCTTATTATTGATTTTATAAAATAGGTTTCTATTATATTTTGTTTTTTTATCAGAATAGTTTAAGCCAAATTGAAATGAATTACCTTAAATGGTTGTTTGACATGAGAGATCTGGAGGGGAGAGAACAATTTTAGGAGTTGGATTTAACAAAAAAAATACTCTTTTGATTGTTAATGTAGGACCTAAGTAGAACTTTGATCTTGGTCCAAAATGTAGAAATTATTTCTAATTTTAATCAATTTTTATCAAAGAATTCCTCAAAAAAAATCAATTCCCAAATTACCCATATTGTTGTTCTTTCACAATAATCAATCAAGAAAGAGAAAGAAAGGATTAAGGAAGATGATTAGAATGTTTTAGAGAAAATATGAAAGATTAACTAATTTAACTAACATCTTTAATATAATTAAATTAGGTAAATGTCCTACATTTAGCATCAAAGGGAGTGAGAGAAATTTGGTTAAAAGTTTTTAATTAATTTTTCACACTCTTTTGTCTTATATCTTCTCTTAAATAAAATTTTATAACTGTACTTCTCTAGTTTTTTGTAAAAATCCAATCCAATTCATAAAAATTTTCCTCATCTCCGGTCTCCCGGTCTCCCCTCACATTCCCTCCAAATCTGTCCTACCAAACAGCCCCTAAGACTATATATTTCTTATTTATTTTTCAATAGTTTGATGTGAGACTTTTGTAATATATTTTAATAATGCTTAATAATTAATAAGATGATATAAATGCAGCAAAAGGTGATTTCTTCAGCAAGGCCCATAATAGAGGAAGCCATAGCTAGGTTGTATAAATCAGAGACAATAATCCCAAGAAGGCTGGCAATTGCAGATTTGGGTTGTTCAACAGGACCAAACACTTTGTTTGTGATTCATGGATTGATCGAAACTGTGGAGAAGATTTGCAGAGAGCTAAGCCATGAATCTCCAGAATACATTATCTTTTTGAATGACCTGCCAAGCAATGACTTCAACACAATCTTCAAGTCTCTTGAAAGCTTTAAACAAAAGCTACTACAAAGTAATATTGGCGTTAATAGTAATGGTCCATGCTATTATATCAATGGAGTTCCTGGTTCCTTCTATGGCCGGATTTTTCCTTCTAGATCTTTGCATTTTGTTCACTCCTCCTACAGTCTTCATTGGATGTCTCAGGTATGTGTGTATATATAACTAATTGGGTTAATAACATTATCGGATCTTTTGTTTTCATTAACTTTTGATTTTTGAGGATGTAATTTCAAATTAGAGTATTTAGTTTCTATAGTTTCATAAATATTTGATTTGAGTTTAATAACATTAACTTTCAGTTAGTAACGTTAAGTACATGAACCAAAACAAAAAATCATTAAAATTAATAACATTAACTTTTAGTTAGTACCTTTAAGTATATGAATTAAAACAAAAAATCATTAAAATTAATAACATTAACTTTTAGTTAGTACCGTTAAGTATATGAACGAAAACCAAAAATCATTAAAAGTACTAGAATCAAGGTTAAAACTTGTTATAAATATAGAGACTAAACAAATTTTGGTTTTAATTCTTATACTTAACCGCATTAACTTAAACCAAGTTTTTATGAAATTATAGGAACAAAACCCATGGTTTGAGATTATAAATATTAAAACCAAAATTCAATTAAACTGTAGAGATCAACAGTATTATTAACTCTAACTAGTTTTATTCTTTTAAATTGTATTAAATAAAGAGTTAAGTTGTATATGACATTTTAAAGTATTTTTTAGATATGTCCAGCACTATAAAGTATTTTTTTTGTGCTTTTAGCATCCTAAATTTTTTTTTAAAGTTTGCCTAGAACCTTAAAATATTTTTTATTGTGTATCCACCACCAAGGCATACAAATTATTTTAAGGTATTGAACTCACCTAAAAATTAATTTAGGGTGTTGAATACATATAAGAAAATACTTTAGAATGTTGGATACATCTTAATCCTTAAATAAATAATTGTTGATATTTGTAAATTAATTGGTAAGTGTGATTATTGTTGTTGTTGTTGTAATTGCAGGTTCCTGAGGAGGGCGTAGAGAATGATAATAAGGGTAATGTTTGCATGACAAACACAAGCCCTTTAAATGTTCAGAATGCTTACTATAACCAATTTCAAAGAGATTTCTCATTGTTTCTCAAGTGTCGAGCTCAAGAACTAGTTGAAGGTGCTCAAATGGTTCTCACACTCTTGGGAAGAAGCAGCCATGATGATGATCCATTATCAATGAAGAAATATTACCACATTTGGGACATTGTGGCTCAAGCACTTAATCACATGGTCTTGGAGGTACCTAAATTCCTTTAACTATGCCATATTTTTTTAGTTTTTGTCTTCCATTTATGCAGATCAGAATAACTTATTTGCAAAAATTAAGAAAATTATTTAAATTAGTTGTTTGTAAATAAATATATGTTGGTTTAGCTAATGTCCTCCATTTAAATTAGTAATCAAAAGGAAGAGTTTAGATTAGGTTCTTATAATTTCAACTAATTTTTGCTTAGCTTCTATAGTTTTTTTTCATCAGGTTCTTGTTATTGAATGAGGCTCCTTAATTAGTAATCTATTCAATGATTTAGTTTTTGATAATTGATAGAGTTCAATTATGTTGTGTGATTCATATAACTAACATTACCTAATGAGATGATGCTTTATTGTTGTTATATTAGGCCTCATAAATTTTTTTTATTGTGTCCTTATAATTTTACTTAAAGTTTTTAATCAAGTGCGTGTAATTTCATGTGACTGATAAAAAGAAAAGAAGAACATAGACTTGATTAAAAATAGGTGAAATTATTATGACATAATAATAGAAAAAAAATTAAAGGAAACTATTTTTTTAAAAAAAGATAAAACTATAAGGATCTAATAAAAAGAAAAAAAAACTACAAGCACCTAATAAAAAAAGTTAAGTGAGACTATAGTAATTTATAGATTAATCATCATAAAAATTATAGATTTGAGAGATAAAATAGATTGAGATGTTATATCTAGAATCAAACTAACTAAACTCATTTACGATTTCTTGCATTTAGGATTAGAGAGATAAATAATTTTTTTTTTTTTGGAATATGCATATACAAGAGAACGAGAAAGATAATTAACTTATTTTGATGATGATGTACAATGAAGGGAATAATAAAGGAAGATGAAATGGATTCATTCAATGTTCCTTTCTATAGTCCATCTTCATCTGAGTTGGAAACAGAGATCCAAAAAGAAGGCTCCTTCACTATAAATCGCTTGGAGGAATTTGAAACAAGCTGGGAGGCTGCTTTTGATGAGAAGCGTAGTAATGAAATAAGTAAAGAACATCAAATTGCACTGTTCATGAGAGCTGTGTCTGAACCATTACTTGTGAGCCACTTTGGAGACGAAGCTTTAATGGACAATCTCTTTCAACACTGTCAATGTATGTTTGCAGATCTTGTGTCTAAGGGACCCCTTCTGCATCTCACTCTCTGCATATCTTTGACTAGAAGAGCAGCTTGATCATGAAGAAGCAACATATATACATATATACACACACTTTTTCGATTTGGTATAAGATTCAGTTAACAAATTTCGGAATATTAAGAAAGATATATCAGAATTAGTTGATTATGAAGAAGCAACACACACCTGGTTCTATGTACAGTACGTTGACATTATATTGTGTAATAAATAAACCATTTGTTGGTATTATTATTGTCTTTTGAGATTGTGTATCCTAGTAAAATGTGACTTGTAAATTAAAAAGAAGAGATATCTTCTATATGTCTTATAAATATCATGAGAAGCTTATTTTGATGGAAGGTAAATTAAATTATTTTATAAATTAAATGACACCCATTATTTTGAGATTACGTGAACTCTTTTTGGGTGAATCGGGTATTAAATTTTTAATGATCAAGGTAGGGGTGTGCATGAATAAGATTGGATCAAATTTAAAGCGTAGTCTACAGAAAAGTTCAGATTAAATAAGATAGTCCATGATCTATTTTGATCTTGTTCTAACCTAAAGTTTGACTAGAACAGACTTGGTCACCTGAGCTGATTTAGGTAGTTAGTCCAAGACTTCAATTTTCTTTATTTATTTTTTGTTTTGCCTTTAAATAAGGTAAGATTTCAATATCATAACATGATTAAAACAATAAAATTATAATGATATAAAACTCATCTCAAAACATTTAAACTTAATAACAAAGATAAAATCTGAACTTGGATAGTCCAGAACTGATGAGATTGGGGGAGCTCATCAAGATTAACGTGCAACCAATTGGAAATCCCTCCAACAGGTGGGAGTCAGGAGGATGGTGCGCTGTGTAAATGGGAGTCAACAGGTGGGAGACAACATCTTGAAGAGAGACGAGAGAAGATGGAGGCAGTTGGAATGTTATATCTCTCACAAGTTGGTTCCTATTTATTAAGGCCCCGTTGGTTGGATGGAACATTAAAAGCAGACATTATGGAATCCACCGACGCCAAGTTTGGCATGCTTCAGTGGGAGTCCTTTCCTCCTTCCATTGAGGAAAGTCGTCCAAGCAACTTTTTATCAATATAATTTATCCATAAGTTATTTCCAATATATTTTATATAAATCAAATAAATTACCCTAAACATTATTAACTTTGCTTTAAGATTTAATAACTTTATAACTTTATTTCTATTTAATATTCACTATAATATATGAGAGCAAAATTAATACACAATAAATAAAGGGTAAAATTATATATTTATATAAAAATTTTAATGAGGTGACTTGTAAATATAATCACCCTACCTTGTTAATAGATCATAGCAGTAAATTTTTCGCTTCAGAGGATTATGTAACATGATATAAGACCTCATTTACAGTGTATTTTATACATTCTATACTATAAAATGAGATATTACATTTAGAATTGAATTTAGTATTATACTATTAGATGTTCTTTGTAATTATAAGAAACCAAAAGCGATACGTATTTTTACCTTTGCTCAACGATTGTTTGGCAATGTTGTCTACCCTAGCGCAATAACCCCTTCACCCTTTTTTGTTTTTATTTTTTGAGTAAGTACCAAAGAACAAAAAAATGGATTGATCGAAAACCAGCCAACTGATCATGTTGAGCAGGTGAATGGGGATCGGGTTGACCAGGTCAACTCGTCCAAACCGATTGAATGGGGTTAATTGGTTTGCCTCTTTTTTTTTTAAAAAAAAAAAAGACTTAAAAGCAAGAAACACTAAAAAAATGGAGCCAGAGTGGGATGATATGATTGGTTAATCGTTTTAAACAAAATTCAGTAATAAAAATACCATTTAATTCTCTATTTTCTATTTAAATAAATTTACTCATGAAGACATAAGATTAAATTAATTCATTTTATCCCAATTATTTTTATTACTGATATTTAATTATGCTCTAAAAATTTAAAATATGGGTAAAATAAAATAATATTCTAGGTTTTATCTATTAATTTTTAAAATAAAATATAATATACTAATTTACATTATTTTAATATAGTCGATCTGACTTTAGGTCAGCCTTGATCTGACTCATTAACCCTTAAACCATTGTGTTACCTGGTTCAATGTCAGGTCTGATCTATTAAATCTTGGGAAGTATTGAATCATTCAAAAGCATTATATCCAAAAGCCAACTAGACCTACCCTCACTCACCAACAACCCTATTAGTAATATGAGAACGTGGGTGATTAATGATACAACAAATTACCGACAGTGTCATGAGCAAACCCGACAAGTTGGTCAGCTATATAGTGATACGAAGCAACAAAAGAAAGATGTTATGAATCCACAACCGATCAAAATATTCACATCCTAAAAAAGTTAAATAATGGTTGATCGATCCACTTAAACCCTTGACTACATAAGAACAATAACAAAAAATGTTAGAAGACGCCATGAGGTTGATCATGTTTTGATAAGTTTATTAGTTCAATGAAAAATTTTAGAAATAATCCTCTCTCAAATCTGAAAGTGTAAGAAACAACTTTTGAATTCTCAAAATCCAAAATCTCAAATCTCCAATTTGATTGAAGAATGAGGGGTACAATGTATTTTAAATGTTGCATTCTAAAAATATGATCTAATATCATTAAGTACAATTTAGAATATTAAAATTTTAAATTCGAAATTAAAACTAATATCTAAGCTTAAATTTAGGAACTTAGATGTTCAAAATTCAAAATTTTCGCATAAATAAAATAAACAAAATATAATAAGTATTTTAAGTTCAAATTGTGATTATTTAGATCCAAATAGTTCCTCCTATGTATAGCACTTGATTCAAACCATTTACTATAAAACCTTCAAATCCAAGATATAATCATAAAACTCTATTTTTAGCCCATATTAAATTAGTGACGTCCTTAGAATCTTAATTCTTATTTATTTATTCAATTGCTATTTGCTTTGTGAAAATATCTTGCACAAATCTATTTAGTTGCTCTTATTATTAGTTCATTTGAAATTTGTAATGATTCATTTAAAGTTGAAGGGTCAGTTTGTTGTATCACATCATATAGTTTTTCTCTCTAGAAACATGAGGAATAATAACTTGCAAATCTCCATGACTATATATATATATATATTGGTTGGGTTGATCATTATCACACCCCCAAATTCCTTCGCTCTTTTCTTCAAACGCTTTCTTGGTCTCTATACATTTTAATTTCTTTCTTCTTTGTAGTTTTTAAACCACATATTTTTTCCAAGTCAGCTTATCAAAATGAGCTAAAACTAGAATCATTTACCTCAAAGTTCTTGTTCTTACTCCCCTAACTAAAATAACTATTTTTTGATTTTAAAAAGTGGCCTTAAATGCATGATTCTGAAGTATTTTAAATTATAAGGAAATATTGATGTAAACTATAATTAATTAATTAATTTTAATCGTACAAAATAAAAATAAAGACAAACAATATTTTAAATTTTATTATACTGATTGGCTTCTGATGATCGTGTTGCAACTTTACGTAGAATCATTTAGAGCATGTTTGTTAATCAATTTTAAAAATTAATTTTACACAAATCAAAACAAAACTCTCTCACATACTTATTTCAGATTGTGTGAAGTCACTTTTCAAACCAAAATTTTGTTACTTTCCAGATAAATTCTTAATCTTTGATGTAAGATCAAGAATCAAAGCAGTATTAAACTTTTAATAATCAAGATCAAGTTGCGACCAATGTATCCATAGGATGGTTAGCTTAATAGCTCTCAGCAGCCGCCAGCCAACGTTAATTACGGGGAAATTTGAGTCATTTCATGCATTTTAGAGAAAAAAAATAATTTAAAACAAATATGTGTCTGTGTGTGTGTGAAATTTATTTATTTTGTAATTTCTAAAATATTTGCAACATTCCATTATGACCCGCAACCCAACAACCTAATAATCGGTGTGGGACTCATCAAAAGGACATGATGACGGAACGATGGAGACGTGGACTCAACCTAAGAGAGGACGTCTCTCAGCGCCAACCACTAAATTGGAGTAGTTATTAATTTAAATGATTATGTAATTCATAATTTAATTAATTAAAAATATAAAAATATTAATATATAATCTATAAAGAACTCATATCCTTAAATTTTTTTATATTAATCTACAATTTTATTTTAAATTTTTTACCATATGGACTTTACTATCACAGGGCACTCCCTCCTATTCTCGTAACAACCAATTATATCATTAATGTTAAAATGCCAGTTAAAATTAATTAAAAGTGATAAATATGTAAGTGATATATTTTTTAATTAAATTCTCAGAGAATAAGTGAAAACAATAATGAAAATAATGGATGAAAAAAAAATTCTATTGATTTTGGTATAAAATGACAAAAACAAAGTACATAAAAATTGAATTTTTAGATAAACACATTGGTACTTATACACCTCCAATTGGATTCAAAATATAATATGAAAATTATTACTAAATTACATAATTTCATATCTTTAATATAAGAGCTAATTAACTTTTTTTGATATATTTAAAAAGTTAATTAACTGATATATTTATTATTATTTTTTAAATTAATTTGCTTGATTTATAATTGGTATGTAATCTAATAATAGATATAAATATTTAAGAATATATATTATAATTAAGTGATTTTTAAGTTTTATTAATCTCTCAAAAAAAAAAGTTAGCTCACTTATTAAATATATGATGTAACATCATTTAAAAGGTTGGTTAAAATTCATAAAATAATAAATATATACAAAATGCAACTTATTTTTTCTAAGACATCTTTATTTATGGATGATGTGAGTGAGATAGAGACAAGGAGAGATTTTGAGTAAAAATAAAAAAAAAATTATTAAATGATGGGTTAAATCTAAACTTCACCCAGTAAAAAAATCACGTGATGATACAATTTTTCACCTAATATTTTAAGCTGAATGAAGTATTAAATAAAAATAAATTTAAAAATGATTAAATTTTAAAATAGAGTTGTCAAATTTCAAATTTGTGAGATAGGCTTACGAATAAAATGTAAGAGAAGTATATGGTCAACTTATGCACAATAAAATTTTTGACTGAGGTCAATTAACCCATCCCAGTCGCCAATTAGGTGAAAATTAGTAAATGTTTGAATTAATTTATTGTAAATAATTTAAGAAAAAATCACGATTGGTCCCATATAAGGGATTTTAAAATTAAATAGTCTACAAAATTGTATAATTATTTTCAAATCCTGCGAAGTTGTTAATGTACTAAAATGGGGTTGTAACTAACAACTCAATCTTGAAGTGTTAAGTTGTTAACAGGACTTAATAGTGAATACATGATTTTGTGGGAATGTTTAATCATAAAATCTCTTACACAGAACCTCATCGTAATTTTTCCGTAATTTAACGAAGTTCAATGTTTATATAAGAGCAATTTTTTTATTTTTGAGATATGTATTTGAAAGTGTTTTTTTTTTGGGAGAATTATAATGAGATTCCCGTATAAATGATTTTATAATTAAACAGTCTCACAAAATAGTAAATTTATCGTCAAATCCCATTAACAACTCTATATACTAAAATGAAATTGTTAAATACAACTGTATATCTGTGCATTAACAATTTTATTGGATTTAAAAATAATTATATCATTGATAAGATTGTTTAGTAATAAAATCTCAATCACTTCTTAACTTTGACCACGTCTCTCTTGGGTTGGCGCCACGTCATCATTGTTCTGTCGCTCCCCGAAGGCCGTGACGTTTAACTCCGCCAAAGCTCGTTTCCCCAGAACGCAGGGTGGCAGAATGGTAATAAAACGACGATTTAATGGCATTTGACTACCCTCTCTCCTTACTAAAATGACGACGATATAGCTGCCCATTTCGAGTGCCAAGTTACGCAACTGCTGATGCGATGCTCTTGGTCTCTTCTCCCTTCTCCTCCTCCTCCTTCCTCAATTCTCTGTGAAGTTTGAGCTTCTCCGACTCGATTCACAGTAACGTCAATTCAGTAGGTATCTCTCCGTCTCCTCTCCGGTTTCTCCTCTAATTTACCTCTTCTCTGATTGTGTTCAATTCTTTGTGCTACTCCTATATACACTGTTCTCTGCAGTTGACATTGAATTCATCTCCTCCTGATTGCTGGTATATGTGTTCAAATGAAGTCTTGCAATCGTTTTTTTTTTGTCGCTGTGTAGAAACTGGTGAGAAGAATAAGCATTTTAATTGAGCATGATTTTTATGTTCTAATTGGAGTTGGCTTGAAAAATTGAAAAAATTTGAAACTTCCATTATATTATCCTTTGTGAAGGAAAACCTGTTTTCAGTCGATATCCGGTATAGTTTATTCTTGTACTTAGAAATTCATTGTGGGTGACGGTGACGAACGTTGCCTATGACTTCAAACAGTTATGTAGACGGAGATTCTGTTTCGTTTCCATTTCTTCAATACACTTATGTTTATCGGGATGCTCTAGACTTGGCACCTGAAGTGAAAACTACAAGCATGCGATGACTATACCTTACTTACCTGAATTGCTTCAAATTTTCCCTATTACTATAATTAGTAAAGGATAATTAAATTTTACTATAATCTGGTCATTTAATGATTTCCTTGGTTTGTGTGGAATTCCCCAAAGTGACAATTTTTTTGAGATGGAGGGGAGTAAAATGGTATTGGAATGCTAGAGCAAAAAAACACTGTTTAGTGAACAGGTTTGAAAGATGGAGGTCGGTTTTCCTCGGTGGCTTGATGGCCTGATGCAGCAATAAACTATGTCAACTGTGATTGGTTGTGCTCCAGTCTAGAAAGTGGTGACCGTGTGCAATAAATGCTTAAGCCTGAAGTTCATGTTGGGATAACCTTTAATTGAAGCTTCTTAGGGGAATCTAGATGCATACAGCATTTATACAGGGAGCAATTTGATCCTATTTGTTTTTATTTTGCAGTGTGGCATAAAAACAGGTGAATCTCTAAGGTTAATCGAAAATTGGGAACTGCATCCATATAGAGAACGAACAAATGGGATCTGAAGGGCCAAAGGCCATCACTATTCATGTAACTGGGTTTAAAAAGTTTCAAGGTGTTGATGATAATCCAACGGAGTCCATTGTTAATAAATTGAAGGATTATGTAGAAAAGAGAGGTCTTCCTGCAGGAGTCACACTTGGGAGCTGCACTGTGCTTGAGGTGGCTGGGGAAGGGGCACGTCCTCAGCTTTACCAGACATTGGAATCTGGTATTTCAAAAGATGCTGCAAGCAATGCAAATATTGTGTGGGTTAGTTTTCTTCTCTCATTTAGCCATAGTATTAAGTATACCTAATTGAATTCTTGATTATGTCACCTCCTTTATATGTCATAATTCATATATGCACAGCATGAAATATAGTTTTCTAAAAGCAGCCTTGATGAAATATATGGAAAAGGGACAGGGACTTGCTTGGCTAGAACCGAAATGGAAATCAAGAACAATGTCTTTCCTTTGTCAATCATTGATTCCATTTAAACTTTTGCTATTATTGGTTTAACTTTCAAGTCGTGATCATGATGGAAGCATCATAGTTTCCAGAACGATTGCTGTAGTAAAAAGTGGCAGGCAGTCTTGGCAAAATTGATAAAACTATACAGTACATGTTTAATCTTATATCGGTCCAGTTTCAATCTTGCTTTTTATAAAACTGGAAGCCACCAGGTTGCACTTTGTTGCAATCAACACATTAATGCTCTGCATTTGCTGTGGGGCATTGCAGTATTACCAGTTGCTCGAGCTATACATTTCTTGATTTCCTTTCTTAATCTTTTGGCTTCTTTTTCTGAGAGGATAACTTACCCATAACCTAATTGTATATTTTTCCTTCATATATATATATATATATTCTCTCAACTGAAAAATGGTGTATTATCTTCTCTTTGCTATATGTAACAAAGTGATCTTGAAATTCCACTAAAGGTGTGATGGAGATTTGGTAATATAAGATAACAATTCCACATTGAGTAGAATGGGATGTTTAATGGGGTATTTAAGTGGGTTGGTTCTCTCACCCTAATAGTTAGCTTTTGGGTTAGGTTCTCCACTCCACTTAGGTAGCCATCGATTGATGTCAAAGCCTGGTTATGGCTTCTTCGGAGAGGGTTACCCATGGTGGGTTCTGACAGGTAGGAGGCCAAGTAAAGTGCTGTGGAGTGCAACTGATGAGACGTTGGCTTTCCATGGGGGGCCAATTGATAAAGACTTAATAGTATGTAATACCAAATCCACATTGAGTAGAATGGGATGTTCAATGGAGTATTTAAGTGGGCTGGTTCCCCCACCTCAATACTAGCTTTTGGGATAGGGTTTCCCATCCCACTTAAGTACCAATCAAAGTGTCTATTATAATAAGTTAACTATATGTGTTGCTCCATGCATTACATGAAATTTGAGGAATGAGCGGTATTGTTCATGGCTTTTGAATAGTGTGGCTCGTTATTGATTTTGTTTATATATTAAAATATTTATCCCTCCCCTATAGAAGACTGATTTTCAGTAGAGGCTTGAATAAAAATATTGGTGTGCTGAAATATGCATCGACATGACTTTATTGTGTCCTGGATTGGTTTAACTAAGCAACTTTTCCTGCATTTTTGCGTTAGCTTCACTTGGGGGTGAATAGTGGTGCTTTGAAGTTTGCCATTGAGCAGCAGGCAGTGAATGAAGCTACTTTCCGCTGTCCAGATGAGTTAGGATGGCAGCCTCAGGTGAATTATGGCTTTTGCTCTTTTGTTGTATAGGCTACAAATATTCCATGGTATTTTGTTTGAATACCTTAAATTTCTTTCCATCAATTACTTTACCAACTTTTATTTTGTCTTTTCCTGTTTTATTTTTCAGCAAGTCCCAATTGTGCCTGAAGATGGAGGAATTTCCAGAACAAGAGTGGTATCTTTTGATCCATAACTTTTCAAATGTTCCCTCTAATCTTTAATTTAAAATCGACTTTGTAGTTGAGCAGCATGTTATTGGACAAGTGCATTTAATGATGTCTTTGGATTGTGACCTCTTTTCCATTGCATCTTGTCCTTGCTTCTGCTAAAACTTGTGTCGTTTATTCTTAATGATGAGGATTAAAACTTGTAACTAGCAATAAAATCTATCTATTTGGTTTTACTTGGTGAGCTCTCACTTGTCTCTTCTCCTTCCCCTAACATGTCTCTCTTTTTCTTTGTTGTTGAAGACTTCTGTGCCTGTTGATGCAATCTTTAAATTCTTGAAGAAGGAGGCTTTTGATGTGATCATATCAGATGATGCAGGACGCTTTGTCTGCAACTATGTTTACTATAACTCCCTCCGTTTTGCAGAACAACACGGTAACAAGTCTCTATTTGTCCATGTCCCTGTCTTTTCAAGAATCAACGAAGAAACCCAGATGCGATTTACTGCCTCTCTTTTGGATGCCATTGCTTCTGCGTTATAAATTTTATTAATTTTGATGGTTGATATTTATAAGGATTGTCATGTCCTCTTGTGCTCCTGCATCTATATATGTATATATCAGCTATATCAATATCATCAATGTAATTGTAAAATAATGATATACAAATGAAACAAGGCGATTGCCGCTGTCTTTTTTAGTGAGATGCATGCTTGTGCTTACCATTCAAAGCAAATCATTGATGTTTCAAGACCTAGATGATCTCTTGCACTGCGTAAATTTCTGGTAATTGCTCTTAGTATTTGTCACTAATCATTATTTTTTTCATTTCAT
>QFDD01001605.1:0-20792 GCA_006871305.1 Vachellia collinsii | reverse complement strand
AAAATTGAATTACATTTGTCCAATAAAGTTGCTTACAATCGACCAACTTTTTTTACAGAAGCATTATGTGTGGTACTTCAGTTGTTAGAATCTTAAAACAATGACTAGTTTTTGGAAAAAATGGATTTAAAGAAACGAAAGAAGTGAGAGAGACCTTCCCATGCTTATGTGAAAGGTTTTACATTCTCATTTCTCATTTCTATTTTGTACCAAAGGAGCCCGAGAGGAAAGAAGTAAAAGGAATTTGAGATTGAAGCATAATCTCATGTAAAGAAGAAAAAAAAAATTATGTACAATCTTGCGCGCTTCCTCTAAGCTGATGAGAGAGCTTGCTGAATATATTTAAAAGCTTTCTGATAGTTGAAGAAACCCATGAACCAAAAATCAAAATCATCTACTGTCACTACTTCCATGTACTTCTGGGAAGGCTTCTTCATATTTTCACTTTTGTTCACACACTTGATCTTTTTAAGCGGAATCAACACCTGCCAAAAGAAAAGACCCCAAAATTACACATTGCCGTATATATGTCAGGCAACTTAAAGCCTCAAGAGAACCCACACACAAACACACATATGGGCTTTTGTGAGGTACCTTGTAATGGATTCTTGTAAGTGTTCCTGTTGGAGAAGAGACCTTGATGGATCTGTCACTGCAAAACGCTATTTTATGAGTGGATATGAAGAGGAGGCCTGCTATTGGCCCAGACGTGGTTGATAGATAACAATGTGAAGCATTCAACAACCTCTCTCCTTCTGTAACACTTAGCATTTTAACAAAAACTTTCTCAACTCCACCAACTTTTAGAATTTTAGATCCTAGTCTTAGTATCCCTCTTAACGTCTCACTCATCTTTAGCCCAACTCTCACTGCATGCAAATATAGAGATATCACAACGTTATTTATATTTATCAGTCAATTTAAAACTTCATTGTGTTCATATATAGTTCAACTGGGATCATGAAGAACACTTAGTACATACCATGCTCTCTGACTCCGTTTGCTAAAATGTCTGCTTTTCTGCTAAGCTTGTTCATCTTAGAAAGAACTGAATTCACTTTACCTGATGAGAATAAGATCAGACAGACAAGCAATGATCAGATGAGGTTTTACGTTTCTGATTTAAACAAATGATTAAACATTGGGATGTCTTACTTTGTCTTGAACTTGTGGCAGTGGCAGGACCAGGCAAGTATCTGTTTGATGACTTCCCAAGCTCGTGGCATGTTGCTGAGGTGATTAATGGGCCTCCAAAAGCTAAATGTTGAAGAAGTGATGCTTCCATGTTGAACATTTTCTCTTCACTGGTTCTGCTTCTATCTGTAATGAAATATAGATGGAGATTTTCTCACTTGGGTTTGATCAATCGTTGCGTTCTCAATAGGCTTATATATGAAATGAAACGAAGAAGAGTGAGAGAGAATATGTTGACTTTATTTTTGGATGAGTGACCTTTAGATCATCATGAAGAATAAAAGGTGTATAACAACTCCTTCGTTGAAGATGGCATGTTCTCTTTTAGTAAATGTCAGATCCATGTCATCATATCTAATATATGTAGATTTAATATGTTTAAATAAGGAATATAACTGCCCACTAGCTATATGTAGTAAATTCTTAGCCTGCAAGGCAGTTCTGAGCATAAACGATATGAAGTTCGAAAAAAATAATAATCAAAAGACAGAACTTTAAGTAGTAGTACCTTAATAAAAAGAAAAAATGTTTCCTGAGACAGTCGTAGTTGAAATCCCTTAAAATATTATGGTTGGCTGGCAAAAATGGGGCATCAAGGTTTCTCTGATGTCCCATATTACTTACTCTAAGAAGTTACTGAAGCTTTACGAGTTGGCATTTCAACTTTCTGATGCCAGATTACTTTTATGCTTTATTTCTGGTAAGAAAACCATGAAAGAGGGCAGGAAATAAAGTGTTACATCAAACTGAACCACATCACATGACGTGCTAAACAATAATATTTAGATGTTGTAGCTTATAACATGAATCCTTTTTTTGTGTCTTCTTTTAGCCTTTCATTTTACGCTTTCTATGATCTATGCTTATATATTTTAAGGTTTTTAAACTTTTTCACCAAACTTAATTATGAGGAAATAGGTGAGTCAGATATGTATGGATACCATGTGAGGAAAGAAAGAGATGAAGCATGTATTCTTTATTTTTGAGGAAAAGGGAAAGCCAAATCATTCCCACATCAGCCACATGACCAAACAATGTATGCCAACTCTGACAAGATTTTGTAATATGGAATTTGAATATCCAAGATTTCAAATCAACATCACAACAAGGTCCACCGTGTGAGAGAGAGTTTTTAATTGGAAAATATAGGATCAACGATCCTAGTCAAGTATACGTATGATATTGAAATCATGTAATGGAAGAGCAACAAAAAACTTAAAGGCAAAAGAATATTTTTTTTAATTAGGTAATATTGACTTTTAGTGATTCCTACACAAGATCTTATTTGAAATAGTATGATGTACATGAATCGAATCCTCACCCTATTTTTTCTCAATACTGATGATATCTCATTTGAAAGATCTTTCTTTAGCATAATTTTACATCTTATATATTTGAATACCCACTTCTTTACAAGTTCATTATAATAAGTTTATGTTATACCCATTAAGTACCAAGAGGAATCGCACAAATTCAGGTCTCAAATAAAAATGGGTCATAGTAGCACACTAGTAACAAATTCTAATCAGTTAGTTATATTGGTATAGTTCTCGAGAGAATAGCCAATTCTTCATTTTCTCACTCTTGATTTCCTGATAGGGGATAATCTGTCTTTTACCTTAGATTGATACTCCAGATTACGTAAGGAGAGAGAAGCATTAAAGTATTTCCATGCTGTAGAACATCTAACAATTTATTTTATAAAAGCCGTAAAGAACTATACAAATTTCGTGAAAGGAAGTCTAAATTTAAGCATTATAAGTTGATATAATAGAATTAGCTAATCTTAAGCATTGATTCGGAAACATTGTTCATAAAGGTCAGCATACTTCAGTATCCATTCCATTTAGATTTTAACAGAAATGGTGTGTGTCTAATTAGATCAGTATTTGAAAGTTTTAAGGATAGTAAGCGTCTGGAGTTTGAATGCAAGAGATCAGGATATTGATACCAAAAAATAAATAAAAGAACCAAAACATGAAGAACAAAGTAACTTTTTCTTATCAACAAAATTATGTACAACATTTGAACATATATTGTTCCCGTTGCCACATCACAAAGTAATATCTGATGAAGCAGGGGATGAACAATTTTACACGTAAACTTTCTCTTCTTCTAAGATCTAGATGCTACACGCTGAAGGTATCTGAAAGTTTTTTGGAAATTTAAGAAACCCATAAACCAGAAATCAAAGTTGTCCATGGTAACAATTTCCAAGTACTTTTGGGAAGGCTTCTTCACATTCTTACTTTGGTTGATACTCTTTATCTTTTCAAGTGGAATCAAAACCTGCAAATGAGATAAATATTAGAAAATATTGATGATAAACAACAAGATTCAGAGAGTTTTTATGCAGATATAATTAAGGTTTCTGAGAATTACCTTATAGTGGACTCTTGTCACGTCACCTTCAGGTGATGTGAACTTCATGGATTTTTCACTGCAAAAAGCAATCTTTTCTGTGGATATGAAGAGAAGTCCTGCTATAGGACCAGATGTGGTTGATAGATAGCATTGTGATGCTTTCAACAGCTTCTCTCCTTCTTTAACACTACAAAGTTGCAGAAAGATTTTCTCCACTCCACCAACCTGAATAATTCTAGCTCCTAATCTCAACTTTCCTTTCACTGTATCGGCTATTTTTGGTCCCAGTCTCACTGCATATTCACCAGATAACAATTTTAAGACATCAATTAAATGATACAGAGATGTGACATAAGATATTTGAATTAGAGAAAATTTAAGAGTATGTACCATGTTCACGGACTTCATGTCCAAACTTGTTCATCCTACTAAGAACCGAGTTTGCTTTGCCTGGAAAAAAAATTCAAGTTGGTTGAGATTTAGATTAGCGTTATTTCAAATTTCAAACTAAAACTGAAAAATCGAGTTTGAAATGAAATGATGTCCTACTTTGACTTGAAATCTGAGAAGACTTGTTGTATAGACCAGCAGAATCAGGCAAGTATCTCATTGATGACTTCCCAACTTGGTAATTTGCTGAAGCGAATGGGATTCTGATAACTAGATCCCGAAAAAGTAAGGCCTCCATTTCTGCTATTTTTCTTCCAGGAAGATTAGCAACTACTAGCTTCTGAGAAGGTTTGAGGAGAGATTCTCTCACTTTGCTTGGTGAATACTTCTGTTCTGCTTAGACATATATAAGAATACAATGGTAGAACAGGAAGCTTGCCTTTTTGGTGGATGACTCATCTCGAGATCATCAGCAGGTCTTAAAGAAAGAAAGTGTGTAAAAAGTTAAAATGGCTTGGTTGGTTGCTTTTAGCAAACGACATGTCATCTTTAACAAAGCATGCAGAAGATCAGGTAGATGTTGAATCAAGTGGTTAGACAAGGAAACTTCTAGGCGTCATCAATACCAAATTCTTGACGACAAAGATGATATACCGCCACTGTTTCAAATACCAAATACACACACAATAACACTTCTTTGGTGATGTGATTGAATTTTTCAGAGTAGAGTATGTGCAATTCTGATGTGAGGATTCCTTTAAGTTTACTTGTGATTGTATTTTCCTTTTTATTTGTACTTGTGATAAGCTCAGAAAGAGGTAAAGAGAAAAGGTCACTTACTAGCATTTGTTAAAGCTATAGATGAAGTAGTAAATCTAAGATTATTCTATGGCCTTTTATTTTTACCTTGTTTCCCCCTTTTCAAGTATTGTCTATAGTGGTCGTCCATAAATTAGAAGTTGTAACTATAATAACTAGAGAATTTTTAATTGAAGGTCAGTATTTATCTGAAATTGTTATGTAACGTAAAATTTAAGGAAAATGAATATTCTATAATCTTTGAATCTGTATTGATAGAAGAAGCACTTGCGGTAGTTAACGAGAGTCATTAGTGCTTTTTTTTTTTCCTTAAATGGAAGAGTCATTAGTGTTTGTGGATAGGTCAAGAGGCTATATCATCAAGTGAAGAAGCTGACACGGCTATGAACACCAACTTTTTGAATCAAGGTCTGGCTATGGACATCACGTGGTGAGACAGACATACTTTAAGGTTCTTTGAAAAGAGAGATTTGCCAAATCATTCTTTAATCATCCCCGTGTCCCACATGGGAAGCACGTTTGCAGTGTGGAATGTCCCAGATTTCAAAAGAAGTAATGGGAAAAGTATATTGACCCATACTTCAAGTTTGAAGAAAAAGGGAATACCAAGTCAATACCACAACACTGCAAGATTTCAACAAAGAAATATTGAGGTGTAATTATCCTTCTGCCTTCGTTTGTTTATACCGATGAAAAAACATTGCTTGACAATGAAACTAAGGTATTTACATGTCTTAGATGAGTCAGTTAAAATGATAAGGTGATAATATAGATGAGAACTTATATGTCTTATTTGGTCCTGATCCGAACTTATTACAAATATATTTGATGTTCACACTTATAGATCGTCTTCAGCCCAGTTCTGTGATGGCTTGTCTCCAACAAAGTAACGTGAGGCATACTTTTTTCTTTTGGCAGTGTTGATTTTCTTTAACAGACTTCCTCAGTTTTTGTCCAAGATTTAAAGACACGATTTCAAGTTCCAAAGAAAGAGAAAGGGGAAAACGTTCTTTTGCAACAAAACAAAAAAGTTCCACGGTTCAATGATCCAATTCATATTTAAGCAGTAAATTTCAAAACCGATTGTCAATCCCATAGACAAAGCAGCATATGCAATGTTGTGAATGAGACCTCTATTGAGTTTATTTGGTTTCTAGTTAAATTTCTTCTATTATTGGTGAAAAGAAAATCTGATTTTGTTTCATTTTTTAATTCATTTAATATAACTTCTCTTGATTATTTAGGTAAAGAGTGTTTTAGAAATCATAACTTTAGAGGTCTCAGTAGCTGTTCCATTCAGATTTTAACCAAAATTTTCAATGTGGATGAATTATACGAATTTTGATCGCAAGGTTTGAATAAATTGATATGATCTAATAATGGTCAATCTAAAAGGAAAGAAAGCTACAAAGAGCCAAAGTCTGAACATCAACGTAACATTTTAGTTACATCCAGAGAGTTTAAAACCCTATTCACTACTTACACCCCACCCTGCTTTTAGAGTCTGATTCAGCCTGATATGGCTAAAGCAGCATTTTTCTTATCAATGAAATTATGTACAATATTCGAACACTTATTGTGCTCTTCGTTGCTATACAAAAATGAATAACTGACGAAACTTCAACTTTCTCTTCCTCTAAGATTGAGAGATAGCATGCTGAAGGTATTTGAAAGTTTTCCGATATTTTAAGAAACCCATAAACCAGAAATCAAAGTTGTCCACAGTAACTATGTCTATGTACTTTTGTGAAGGCTTCTTCACGTTGTTACATTGGTGTGCACACTTTATCTTCTCAAGCGGAATCATGATCTGCAAATGAGAGATAGATTTGAAGGTGTACATATATTAGCAAAGCATAATGAGATAACCCAAGAGGAAAACAAAAATCAGAGGGTCATTGTTTATTTTTGTATAAAATGTGTGAAAACCACCTTATAATGGACTCTCATTGCTTCTCCTTTAGGTGATGCGATCTTTATGGATCTGTCACTGCAAAAAGCAACCTTCTCTGTGGATATGAAGAGAAGTCCTGCTATAGGACCAGATGTTGTAGATAGACAACATTGTGATGCTTTCAGTAACTTCTCTCCTTCTGTAACTCCAAACAATTGCATAAAGATTTTCTTGAATCCACCAACCTTAAGAACTCGGGCTCCCAAGCTTAACTTTCCTTTTACTGTATCAGTTATCTTTGGCCTCAATCTAACTGCAAGTTAAATTCACAGTGTTAAGTTGATGTAGGCCTATGAATGATGGTGGGTAAGGCAAAAGTAACTGAAAGATGTGAAGTTACTCTGAAGACAACATACCATGCTCTTGAACTTCATGCTCAAAACTGTTAGTCTTTCTCCCAAACTTGTTCACCCTAGCAAGAACTGAATTTTCTTTTCCTGGAAAAAATAAAGATGGTTAACATTAATATTATATTAAAATTTACAAGAGAATTAATTAACCAAATATGTTAAAGAAAGTGTGTCTTACTTTGATCTGAAGATTCTGTAGACTTGTTGTATTGGCTAGCAGAGTCGAGCAGGTATCTGT
Source organism: Vachellia collinsii (assembly GCA_006871305.1). Taxonomy (NCBI): domain Eukaryota; kingdom Viridiplantae; phylum Streptophyta; class Magnoliopsida; order Fabales; family Fabaceae; genus Vachellia; species Vachellia collinsii. Next base: position 13,483 of record QFDD01001605.1, on the reverse strand, counting down.
TTGATGACTTGCCAACCTCGCGTGCTACTGAGATTGGGATTACAATAGCTGTATTCTGAAGAGATGAGGGCTTCATTGCTAATGTTCTTCTTAATGGAAATTGTATTGCTGCGAAACTACTAGGTTTTCTGAAAAGTATTCAGGTGCGCTTTTCTTGCGTTGGTTCAATCCTCGTGTTCCAGAGAGGCATATATATAAGAAAGCAAGTTAAGAAGATTAAGTTTGCTTTTTGGTTGGATGAGTCATCCGTGGCTCATCAAGGAGACCAAAAGACATCAGGTTAGTGGAAGTTTGAATGGCTTGGCCTTTTGCTTTTAGCATAAGACATTCTCTAGAGGTTAATGTCATGTTCAATAAAAAAGCATCCAGATGAATGGGTAAAGGATGAATTAACTAAGATAACGAAACTTAAAGGTGACAACGATGATCTTCTACCATTTGTATTTCTTTATCTTTTTATGCATTCTGTATATGTATATTTATCTTTATGTATGAGCATGTGCTTCTTTGGTTATGTCATTGAAGAATTATGAGCTAGCAATATACCTCAGTGATGCGAATTCTGTGAGTTTCTTTCTTTCTTTCTTGCTCGAGATCTGAGTTTATTTGTATTAGGATCAGGAAAAGTAGAGAGGAAAGGTCATTTATTTCTACTACCCACATGCTAAAAGTGTTGATGAAGTAGTAAATCTAGAAAAAGATTCTGCCGTGACTTTTATTTTTCCAAGCTGCATATGTAAATGGTAAAAAAGTTCCTCAGGTTTTCTGTACTTAACTGTGACTGTTGAGTAATAGTTTATTGTGGGTCCATATTTTATTTGAAAGGTCATTATGGAACTAAAAATCCAAGAAAGAAAATGAATTGTCAGGATTCCTTGAAGAATTGTTCATAGAAAAACTCATGAAGCAGGTAGCGTTAAGAGGAGCTATATCATAAAGTGAGTAATGATAGTACTATGGACAGAAAATGTAGGAGTCAGTGAACATGATTTAAAGGCTGGCAATAGAAATCACGTGGTAGTGACAATAAGCAGAGACATGCTTTGAGGTTTTGAGGAAAAGAAAATTTTCCAAATCATTCTTTCATCATCACCACAGCCCACACGTATGCCAATTTTTGAAGTGTGGAATGGCCAAGATTTGAAAAAACTTGTTCAAGAAAAAGGGAATGCCTTATCATTCTTATATCATTCCCATCCTCTGCATGCCAGCTTCCAAGTTTTGCAGCATGGAATGCCTATGATTGCTGCAAAGGTCCAGACAGAGAGAGAGAGAGAGAGAGAGAGATTTTGGGTCATCTGATACCTTGCTTAACACAAGAAATTTTATATAAAGAATAAAAAAGACAGCCCTATAGGGAGAAGCAACTTCTTTAGAAAGTGTTTTGGAAAAAAGTATTCCGTTTCAAATGCATTTGAATCATATATTTGGTTGACAAATATGACGTCTAATGCCACTTTATGTGAAGATGTTGTTTAAACTTTATGAGGTGGCCCGTTAACTTTCTGATGCCATACCTCTCCCAAGTTCTCTTGTGATAAGGTAAGAAAACCAGATGGAAAAGGTGAAAAGGCCATTTACAACTTAGATCTTACTTTCTCTACCTACTTCTATTTTGTGTTTTTCCATTTGCAGTAATCTAATTTAACCTCCATATATGTCAGTAACATTCATGTGAATTCACTATCAAGATGCTTATACTTTTTATATATGTTCCTATAAATCAAGCTTTTGAATCTCCTGAGTTATGATAGAAACATAAGCAGTTGACAGTAAAAATACATAGGAGTTTTGATGGTATTTCAAGAAAATGGGGTAAAAATCAAGTTTGGTTTCCAGAAGTCAAAGTTATCTATGGTAACTCTGTCTATGTCTTTTGTGAAGGCTTGGTCACATTGCTGATTTGGTTGGCACACTGTATCTTTTCAAGTGGAATCAAGACCTGCGAATAAAAGATAGAATTCAATATGCATATTTGGCATTTGATGAAATACCGAATATGCAGAGAGGTATAGTGCAGATTTTAGTAAAAATTTTTGAGAATTACCTTATATTGGACTCTAATAACTTCTCCTTTAAGTGATGTAATCTTAATGGATCTCTCACTGCAAAAAGCAACCCTTTTTGAGGATATGAAGAGAAGTCCTGCTACTGGACCAGATGTGGTTGATAGATGGCATTGTGATGCCTTCAACAACTTCTCTTTTTCTGTAACATTGAATAACTGCATAAAGATTTTCTCCACTCCACCAACCTGAAGAATTCTGGCTCCCAACCATAGCTTTTCTTTCACAGTTTCTGTTATCTGTGCCCCCAGTTTAACTGCATGTTATAATAGCAATTTTAGGACACCAAATAAAACTTCATTCAAGGTTTACGACATGTGGTGTTTTCCCCCATATTAATGTCAAGTCAAGAGTTTTTGAAGAGTATATACCGGGCTCTCGAATGTTGTGTGCAAAGTTGTCAGCCCTTTTCCCACGGTTTTATGAATACTGTGGCTTGATACAGATTTTATATTTTATATTTATTGATTTTACTCTTATGTTGACACACACGCTCTCTCTTCTGCGTAGATGTTATTTAAGATTTCTGAGCCGCAATGCACCTTTCTGATTTGAGAATACTCCAAATTTATTTTAATCGTGATAAGATCAGAAGAAGTAAGAAAGACAAGGGCATTTATATCGTCGTAAATGCAGAAGACTATGCTGGGGCTTTTATGTTATCCTAGCTATAAATTTAAATGACAGAAAAGTTGCTCAGCCTTGTCTATGGCATAGATAGTTGTAGCCCATATACCTTTTGTCCTGTCATAAATGAAATTTCACTGAAGGTCCATATTTATTTTTGAGATCATTTTAATATAGAAAATCTAAGGAATAAAGTGAATATTGTGAAATTTTTATTAATAGAAACACAAGAAGCAATTATTAAATTTCATTAGTGTTCTTCGATGGGTCAAAATGCTAAGATCATAAAATAAGGAAGCTGACAGGGCTATGAACATGAACTTTTTGAGCCAGAAATCAGGTTCAAAGGACGGCCATGGACATCATGTGGTGGGTCAATAAGGGGAGACATATTTTAAGGTTTCGGGAGCAATAAGGTGAGACATATTTTATCATTATTAATTATGTCGATCCTCCAATGTATACAAACCACCAAGTTGTGCAGTATGGAATATCCAAGATTTCAAAAGAAGATTACAACTAGGTCCAAAGACAGAGAAGGGGCTCAATGTTTTTTAATACTGAAGCTCAAGTTCAAATTATCTTATCCATATGGATGTCTAACTTCTAGTGCGAAAATATTCTGATGAATTCCCTGTCTTTCCTTTACGGTGTGCTTCTAAATTTCCTAATAGTAAATATTAATAACAGAAAAACTTCCTTTCCAAGATGGCGCAATTTGTAATATTAGTCAACCAAGTTCATGGAGGAGTCAAGATGAAACTCAGGATTAAGAGACTACTAACATTGTTCTGCTATGCCTTGAGGTTATTTTCCACAAGGACTAAAAATAAATCAAGCGGCTAGCTATGAATAAAAAAAGAAATAATAAATAAATCGAAGTCTAATGTTTGCCCCCTCAAATATAGATGTGAGAAAGAATAATTAAAAGATATAGTTCCTTGGGCATAATTATGATTCTGGTAAAGTTATTGGTGGGAATGAAGAATAGAAGAGATAAATTGATAAAATTGGCTGTGGGTTTATCTAATAAAATTTTGAAGATCCACTCCATTCAGATTTTATCAGAAACGGTGATGCCGAACTAATTAATCCAATAGTTGAAGGTATAAAATCTGTAAATTGTCTAGTTTGCATGCTAGAATTAAGAAAATTGATATTATGTCCTTGAAACAGAAAACCAAAACATGAAGAACAAAATATATTTGTCGCATGAGAACATAAATATGTACAATTTTTTGGACATGTATTATTCCCTTTGTTGCTTCAAAAAATAATAACTGATGAAGCATTCGGGATCTTTAGAATCACTCTCCTACTTTCTCGTCCTCTTAAGATTGAGAGACAGCAAGCTGAAGATATTTGAAAGCTTGCCGATAATACAAGAAACCCATGAACCAGAAATCAAAGTTATCCACAGTCTCTATTTCTATGTATTTTTGTGAAGGCTTCCCCACACTTTTGCTTTGATTGACACTTTTTATCTTTTCAAGAGGAATCACGACCTGCAAATGAGAAATAAGTTTTCAGATTTATATTAGCAAAGATTGATGGAGGACATATGGAGATGTTTTGTGTAAAGCTACGAGAGATTAACCTTATAGTGGACTCTAACTGGTTCTCCTCTTGGGGATTTGATCTTAAGGGATCTATCACTGCAAAAAGCAACCTTTTCTGAGGATATGAAAAGGAGACCTGCTATAGGACCGGATGTGGTTGATAGATAACATTGTGATGCTTTCAATAACTTCTCTCCATCTTTGATGGGAAATAATTGTTTGAAGATTTTGGTCACTCCACCAACTTGAAGAATTCTAGCTCCCAATCTCAACTTTCCTTTCACTGTATCAGTTATCTTTGGCCTCAGTCTAACTGCAAGTGTTAAAAAGGATTTAAATCATCACCTGGACCTTCATTTTGTGTTCCTAAAGTGTAAAATTTACATGTTGAAAATCTAAAAGTGGTTCAAGATTTCATACCTTGGTCTTGAACTTCATGCGAAAAAGTGTCAGACTTTCTTCCGAACTTGTTCATCCTACTAAGGACCGGACCAACTTCACCTGGAAGAATGATGGTATTTTCATTAAAAGATGATCAAACAGATTAATCAATCAATTTTTGAAAGGGAAAAATAACCTACTTTGATTTGAACTTCTGCTAAACTTGTTGTATTGACCAGCTGAATCAGGCAAGTATTTGTTTGAGGTTATTGGAACCCCAATAACTAACTGAAGAAGTGAGGCCTTCATTTCTAATAATCTTTCTGAAGATGTAATTCAAGTGATATTTACTGACTAAGTTTGATGCATCCTTGTATTCTGCGAATCCATATATATAAATGAATAAAAAGGAGACAGGGTGAACCATGACTTTATGTTTGATGACTCATCACTCGATCATGAAGCAGAATAAAAGAAAACAAGTTGGTAAAAATAAATGTTAAAGACATTTATCTACGTATCCATGTTATCTTTACTAAAAGCATACCAGAAAAGTAGCAAAGGTAGAACTAACATGCTCAAATAAGGAAACACCTTGGTGCCATAAATACAACTTGTCTTTTGCTTTCTTCCCACTTGTGTATGCTTCTGCAGTGGCGTCATTGAAGCTTTCTGTGCTGGCAATGCACCTTTCCGATGCGAGAATTCGCTATGATCACTTGCGATAAGATAAGTAAAAAAGTCAAGAGAAAAGGTCATATGCTTATGTCACCCACGATCACTAGTTAATGTCAGATTTCAGTACTAAAATGCTTACTTAGGCAGGTAATTCAAATGTTCCTTTTCATTGTCTTCTATACTTATGCAAGAATTCTAGCCAAATGCAACATATCGAAGTGGGATGTGTTCATAAGATGGCTCTACAGATATTTGATCAGTTAGAGTAATGTATAAGTTGTTAAGTTAAACACACTCGGTTATTAGTTGTAACCGTCTAATCTTCTATAGGAGTGACACGCGTAACCTACAGAGATCTGTATTAACATGTACAGCTACACATCAATAAGATCCATCCATTCACTTTATTACAGATTTATCACAAGATGTTGATTAATGTGTAAGCTATTCTGGGTAAAGTAGAGAAAAAAAAACACAATTGAATAATTAAGCATGAGCACTCTTTGACGGGTCATGAGACAATATCATAAAGTGAGAAAGCTGACAGGGCAGTGACAATAAACATTCCGAGTCAGCAAAGTAAGATCAAAGGCGGCCATGGACATCATGTGGTGGGCACTGCAAGTTGAAATATACTTTAAGGTTTTTTTTCCCCGTGAAACGAAATTAATCAAATCATTTCCCCATCACCACCAGCCACCTTAGAGAGCCAAATACCACGTTTTTCTGCATGGAATAGCCAAGACTCAAGGAGGTAGGGTCCAAAGATAGACAAGGGGGAGAAGTGTTTTTCATTTTCTTTTAAGATAATTATGGTTTAATGATACTATACATTCATAAGTCTAAACTCCAATCCAACTGGCTGTGAAAATGAAAAAGAAAGTATATTAGGCTCAATTATGCGCAGAGGAGATGAGAAACCCTACAACCTACTCATCACCACCAATTTATGCATGGACAGCATGGTATCAGAGGAGGGTAAAACCAATCTGAGTTAAATGCCTTTTTTTTTTTGGCTTCTTCTTCATCTTCTTCTTCATGTTATTGACTTATTATGATCTGTCATCATTTCTGGCTTCATCTAGTGTAGCTTCTCTTGATTATTTTAGTGGCGTTTGTTGAGTAACATAGGCCTTTATTGAGGGTAACCATTAACTTGTGAGATAAACGTGCTGCTCCATGCAATAACATTTTAAATATCCATTCCATTCTAATTCTAACAGAAATGGTCAGTCCTGGATGAAGCCATCATTTAAAGAGTGAATGCTGTAATTCTCTGAAATGTGGAAGTTTTCAGGAAACTGAAATTAACTCATTAAGAAGAAGAAGAAGATCCATAACCTGAAGGACAAGGTTGCTTTTTCTTATCAACAAAACTTTGTACAGCAGTAAAACTTATTTTGGACCCTTTGTTACTTCATAAAATAATAACTGATGAAGCATATAAGGGCTGAAGAATTACAATTCTACTTTATCTTCCTCTAAGATCGAGAAAGCACATGCTGAATATATTTAAAAGTTTTCTGGTAATTTAAGAAACCCATGAACCAGAAATCGAAGTTGTCCAAGGTAAAAATTTCTAGGTACTTTTGTGAAGGCTTCTGCACATTCTTGCTTTGGTTGACACCCTTTATCTTGGAAAGTGGAATCGAGACCTGGAAATGAGAGATGAATTTGAAGTTGTATATCAGCAAATCTTTATAAAAGACAATTACAAGAGTCAGAGATGTTTTGTACAGAAACTGTGAGAATCACCTTATAGTGGACTCCTCCAATCAGTTGGCCCTCAGGGGATGTGATCTTGATGGATCTGTCACTGCAAAAAGCAACCGTTTCTGTGGATATGAAGAGAAGTCCGGCTATAGTACCAGATGTTGTTGATAGATAACACTGTGATGCTTTCAACAACTTCTCTCTTTCTTTGACATTAAATTTTTGCATAAATATTTTCTCCACTCCACCAACCTGAAGAATTCTAGCTCCCCACCTTAACTTTCCTTTTACGTTATCAGTCCCCAGTCTCACTGCAAGTGAAGGTAGCAGTTTTAAGAGATCATTTAGGTCTATGAATAATGGAGGGAGGGTAGGATAGGAAAATTTAGATATCTGAAATTCATTTGAAACTCCATACCATGCTCTCGCACTTCATGCGCAAAACTGTCAGCTTTTTTTCCCGAATTTGTTCATCCTACAGAGAACTGATCTTGCTTTACATGGAAACATAAAGATGTTCAGGATTAGATGATGATGAAACATCAAGGAAGGGATTAATCAGTGAAGTTTTTTGTAAGGGAAGGGTATGTAGCATACTTTGATTCGAACTTTTGTTGAACTTGTATTGGCCAGCTGAATCGGGCAAATATCTGTTTGAGATGACTGGAAATCCAATAACAAGCTGCTGAAGGAGCGAGGCCTTCATCTTTGTACTATTGCTCTTTCTACACGATTTCCCTTGTTATGATGCTATTTGTGAAAGATTTTAGTCAAGAGAACTTTGCTCACTTGGGTTGATGAATCCTGGTATTCTGCAACTTTATATAGAAGAGTGCAAGAAGAGTAGGTAAACCTTGACTTTATGGATCGTCAAGAAGAAGAGGAAAATAAAGTTGATATAAAAGTTGAACATCTTGTTTAGTTTCTTTTAGTAAAAGATATTATCTACATCTGCATGTCAAATTTAATAAAAGCATATAAAAGATTCGGTATAAAGGCGAAATCAACTTGCTTAAATAAGGAAACTTCTTGCTGTTATCAAAGCTCCTGTCTTTTGTCTAGTAATTTTTTTCCCGTTACACACACACACGGTTCAGTGGAGGTGTGACAAGAAACTTTCTGTGCTGGCAATGAACCTTTCTGATGCGAGATTTGTCTGTGATGAGAAAAGATACAGAGAAGAAACCATTTGCTCATGCCACCAAGAAAAGATTTTGAAATGGTTTTTTCTGCTTTATATGATCAGCAATTCTTACGTTAAAGTGATGTCAGTATCAATACTTTTGCAAAATATATTGTAATTGAAAGCCATACTTCAATTCTGAGATCAGTGAGGAAGATGGGGCATGTACATGTTTTGAGAATCTCTATCAATAGAAACATAGGCAGCATTTAAACACATAATAAGTCCTCATTAATGCATAAGTCCATCGACATCTTACTAGAATTGTTAGAGAACTTAACAAAGATTGATTCAATTGATAAAAAGTCGATTTATAACCCATGAAGCTGTGAATTTAAATCCCAACACTAGTAAGCATTTTTTAAGTCTAGAGGCAAACATTATTCTTGATAAGCTTCTAGAATTCAATTCATTTAAATTTTTATTTTATAAAAAAAATGAACTCTTGAAAGTTTTTTACAGAAATTAAAGTTATTTCATTTGCTTCCTTCTTCAACTCTTCAATTATCGGCATGAACTTAACCTTGATTTTGGGATTTTATTTGCTAGTCATTAATATCTAAACCTTTTAGATCTAGCGCTTTAGATAAATTCATTTGTTTAGCCTGATTGATTTGCTATGACTATAAATTAGGTCCCTATTTTATTTCATTAACGGATCTATATCATGGACTAACAAGTGAAATGCAGTGTCAGATTAATAGGAGTATAAGAAAATAGACAAAGGTTAGATGAATGTGACGTGTATGGTTTATGCATGTCATGTTTTTGCAGGATAATTACATCAAATTTCAAAGAAATTAGTTAATGAGTTCATATCCTCATTAAAGAGACTTGAGATTAATGAGAAAAGGTTATGAGGATATCCTCGAAAATTTGTTTAATTTCTGTGGTTTCTGGGCATGGTTTTTAAATTCAGCATATTTTAAGTACATTGCATCGAGGAGAAATACTTGCATACTCCTGAAATACCACGTCATCCATACTCTGTCTAATAAAAATATTTCAAGAGTCATCTATTGTAGATCTGATATCTAAAAAATTTCTCCTAGTTATTTTCCTTTTTTCATAATAAATATCTATCATAATAGCTTATTGAAAAAGAGAAATAATTAGAAGAAATTTATGGGATATGAGATCTACAATATAGGATATTTGAATTATTTTCATTGGGCCGAATATGAATAATGTGGCACTACGTGGGTATTTGTCTTGTATGGAATGTTATGAATGACTATTTATGGTTTATGAATATCAATGATTTGTTTAAGGGAAAAGGATCCATTTAGATATAATACATATATTTTACCATTTTACCGTGTATGCTAAATCTGTATTATTTTACATTAAACATGTCTTTTAATTAAGGTTTTTTAAATCATGAGATCATGAATCCGAATTTTCTGTGAATGGCATGATAATAAATGTGTGGGTTACGACAAAATTTATTATTTACATTTAGCAAATAAATGCGTTTTTGTTGGGAAATAATGAAAGCTATCACACCCTCTCTTAGTGAAAATTACAAGGCCTTGTCATATAAAAAAAAAAGGGTATTGTTTGATTTTTTTTTTCAAGTGTAATTAATAATATTTGTTCAAAAATACACTTAATTTGATTAATAAGAATTTTTAATTGAGACGCCGTATTATAAGAGTAAACTTGAAAAAAAAAAATATGTAACTTTAAAAAATGTATTAACTCTTTTTTGCTTTGCATTAAAAATATTAAATAATTAACTAATTTAATAAGAATGTAGAAATTAATGAAATTAAAAGTCTCTTGGAATTCTGGATGGAAAGAATCCTATACGCATTCATCTTAGGATTTGGGGTTAAAGGGTATATAGACGAATAACATTTGAGGAGACAGAGAGAAGAGGAACTAGGAGCCTGTGAAACCCTAATCCTCAGATGGCGCCGAAACGGGCTTCTCCTTTGGACGAACCACCCTCTGCTTCTTCTTCATCCGAGGAAGAAGAGGAAACTTCATCTGAAGTAGGTTCTTCATCAGAAGAGGAAGATCAACCCGCAAAACTTCCACAATCCATCTCCACTGAGAAGAAGCCCACTGCCAAAAAGCCTCCACCTGCTGCTCCAATTGCAAAATCTCAACCAAAAGCTTCAGTGTCGGAATCAGAGACAGAGTCTGATGCTGGATCTGACTCCGATGATGAGCGCCCCACTGAGAATACGGATCTGATTGTCAAGCCCATTGCTTCCAAGCCTAAAGAAGATACGCCTAAACCAAAGAAGTCGAAGTCTCAGCCGTCCGTTTCGCCGGCCAAAGCAGCGAACAAGCGTGCCAGTGACAACAATCGGCCGGTCACTGACTCGAAAAAGGCGAAGAAGGGGAAGGATGCTGCCGGAAACGATGAGATTCCAGCGGCAGAGGATGACGGTAAAAAATCCGGGGATGAGTCCAAGAAGCTTTTTCAAAGATTGTGGAGTGAGGATGATGAGATTGCAATCCTCACAGGTTTGGCGGAATTTGCAGTGAAGACCGGAGAAGCCCCGCTCAAGGATATTAATGGATTTCATGATTTCATAAAGAAGTCTGTGCATGTTGATGTTTCAAATGAGCAATTGGCAAATAAGATCCGGACTTTGAAGAGAAAGTACATGAAGAATGCTCAAAGAGGTAAAAATGGTGAAGGCCCTAGTTTTTCAAAGCCATATGATAAGAAAGTATTTGAATTGTCAAAGAAGATATGGGATGATGAAGGAGCCAATGGAGGAGTAGACCTTACAAAGTCCAATGGGAAGGTGAAGAAAAATAAGAAGGAAGGTAGCAGTGTTGTGGCTTCTCAGAAACCAGAGGCTGGACTGGTTTCAGATTTGAAGGAAGCTAGAAAGGTTGACATTGATGAGAAATCAGGTTCGCCGCTGAGTTTAAGTGAAATGATTAGGTTCAACAAAAGTCTGGGTCTGTCAGGGTTGGACGAGGATGCTATCAAGAGGGGATATGAATCGATTGGAGCATCGAAGAAGGCGGAGTTGGAGGACAGGTGGAAGAAGCTGCAAATTGCAGAATTGGAGGTGTTTGTGAAACGAGTGGAGCTTATCAAGGATCAGGCCAGATTGATATGGGAGGCAACCAAATCTTCAGGCAATTAGGGTTCCGTTACTGTTAGGTATAACTCCAGTGCCGGGAGAATGTTTATACATGTTTTATTCGCGAGCTTTGTAATTTTTTCGGCTAACATGTGCATGTTTTATCTTGTAAACTTAAATTATTGTTTGTTTGGTACAAAAGAGGAAGTTCAAAGTTAGTGATCTTTACTGAAGCTTGCATCTGGACACCCACTGGAGGCTATCTCTGATGATTAATTATGTTAATTAAATAAAGTTATGAAAATATCTAGGCGAACGGTTTTCTGTCGAAAATGATTTACTTCGGTCTCTTTTCCTGAATGAATTATTTGACCTGTTTTATTTGGATTATTATTTCTGGGTAATGTGTTTTAGCTTCTGTTGGCTTCATCGCTTGTTCATAGTTTTTACTGTTGCTTGCCTGTGAGCTATCCTTTGGACTCGAGCTTGTTCGATGGGTAATGTTTCCTCCCAGTGCTGCATCTGATTTTACTGTGGAGCACACTCTGATTTTGATTAAGTAGATTGATTTGTTGGGCAACCTAGTTTTTTCAACATTTGTTTTGGGTTGGCTCAAATGCTAATTGATTGTGCCCTACCGGTTCCAAAATGGAGAAATTAAGCATTTAACACGGATCTCGATCGGAGATTTGGAGTATATCAATGTTAGTTTGGCAAAAAAAGGAAGGGAAAAAAAAAATCAATATTAAGTACTGTTTTAAAAAAGTTTTCATGTTCTATATCTATTAAAATATTAAGAGTTGACTACGAAGCCTATATTTAGAACTTTTAATGATTGTTTTATTTGTCGGGAGTAGGATTCTCTCATCTACGAGAAATACTTCCATACTCTGGAAGTGCCACATCATCCATACTCTAACTAATGAAAATGTTCCAAGTGTCCTCCATTGTGATCTCATATCCCATAAATCTCTCCTAATTATTTCCCTTTTTTCCACAATAAATATATGTGATGATAGGATATAGAAAAAAGGAAAATAATTAGGAGAGATTTATGGGATATGAGATCACAATTGAGGACATTTGGAACATTTTCATTGGATAGAGTATGGATGATGTGGCACTCCTGAAGTATGTAAGTATTTCTCCTCATCTACTCCCCTTCCCCCCATTTTCCCTAAAATAACCATGGGTTCAAAATTCTAATGGGTCATTTAATTTTTTAAATAATTTAGGGGGAATTACTGTAAAATCCCATGCAAGAGAATTAATATTAAAAAGATCTCAAGAAGTTGTCAATGCGAGTAATTGGAATTGTCAATAGTAGCTGTATGAATTGTCAATGTGATTTTTCTGATATTAATTCTTTTGCATGTGACTTTATAGTAATTCCCCTTATAATTTAATATGTGTAAATGAATTTAAACTGTTTAAATTCGATCTAAACTGTGAATTGTTCTAATCAATTTTTAACAGTTTATATTTATTTATATATTTTTTAAGTAAAACTATTATAAGAGTTCTATAAAATATCAAAATTTTTTTTTTGCCAACTTATAAAATATCAAATCAAAACTATTGAAATTTTAATCAAATGATTGTGAAGGAAAAATGAAAGTGGAGGGGAAATTAGGAGAGGGTCCTATTCCTTTATGTGCGCTTAAATAGGATGTGATTTCCCTTAGTGGTACCACTACCAGCTAGTGATTTATAAAATGGAATGATAGAAAATTTTAAACTAAAATTAAGAATATTAAGTTTGCAGATTAGGTATTAAAATTGCCATTAGATTTTTTTAAAAAAAATAATTTGCAAATTTAAAGCTATAAAATGGAATGATAGAAAATTTTAAACTAAAATTAAGAATATTAAGTTTGCAGATTAGGTATTAAAGTTGCCATTAGATTTTTTTAAAAAAAAAATAATTTGCAAATTTAAAGCCCTTGTGTGTAATTATAAAAACACGAGAAAGATGCTTGATTTATTTTGTTTTTGGCACATATGTTCTTTTAATTAGTTGTGAAAGTTTCATGCAGACAACAATAGACCATTACAGCACCAACAGAGTTATTTACTTTTTTTAATGTAGTTATTAACGCGTTTTTATTCAAAAAATGGGCGGCTTATATTACCACAAAAAAATATAGACTGAGTTTGAAATTAAATCCACAGGAGGAATTGTTAAAATTAGAAATATGCACCAACAGTATTAATAGAAAAAAA
>QFDD01001604.1:0-18076 GCA_006871305.1 Vachellia collinsii | reverse complement strand
TAGGTCGGAGCAAAGTTAGTATTTTGCAGCCTAATTGGAAGTCAGTACCCCCAGAAGTCAAGGATACACTCTGGGAAGATGTTTTGGTATGCAACTTTCTCCATTTGATTTTCTTGTCTTAAATGTCATTGTCATTTCTTACTTATTCAAATTCATATTGTACAGCAAAACTTTGACATCCCCAACACTCCTCAGATGAAAAAGTTTTGGCTACAGCAAATACGTATGAGGTGGAAAGACTTCAAGGCAACTCTCACTCGAGAGTACGTTAGAGGAGCTAGGAAAAATGAGGATCCATGCGAAAAATACTCCTTTCTTGATCCAGACAAGTGGAGAAGGTTTGTTGCTTTACGTCATGACCCTGAATTCCAGGTATAAATAACAGACTCCTATTAAAAAATTTTTATTCTCACTACAGTCAATTGATTGACTCATTTTTCTTATATCTATTAATAGAAAATAAGCCTTGCACAAAAAGAGAGGCAGACTTTAAATATATACCCTTATTGCATGTCCCGTGGGGGGTATAGGCTAGTTGAAGATAAGATTATGCAGGCAGAATTGAAGGCAATGCAGGATGCTGCCTAGTTGGATCCTAGCATTGTTGTTCAAGCCCCTACTCTTCTGCCACGCCATAGAAAATGGAAGGAAGGGAGGATGAAGAAAGGAAGCTATATAAATCCAGCAGTTGCTGAGGTTGCAAAGAGGATTATAAGTATTGATTTGAAAGTATATTGAAATTTTTTTAGTTATTCAAGATTGCGAGTCTTTTTTGTTTATGCGATGTATGTCACAGGATGAACTTAAAGAGCAGAGTAGTCAAGGTTCCTTCCATTCGACTGGTAGGATGGACATCCTAGCTACGGCAATTGGAAAGTCAGATCCTAGAGGTTGCGTGAGAGGGGAAGCGAGGATGGTTGGTCTTTCGCAATATTTTGGACGAGCAACCCAATCCTTTACCCAGAATGCGCCAAGCACAGTTGTTATAGCTAGCAGGATCTCACGTCCAGCCACTTTGGCTGGATTTGATATCCTTGACTCTCAAGTCCAGCCACTTTGGATGGACGTTATATCCTTACCTTTCAAGTCCAGCCACTTTAGCTGGACTTGATAGAGTACGCATACTCCCCTTAACCCCCTCTCACATCTATATTTTAAATGATGGACGTGGGACGAAGACGTTAAATATCTCTTTTGTAGTAAGTGACGATATAGAACTATTCGAGTTCATACAAAATTGAACCAAGATTTCATTTTTCATCACTAGCTACAAATAGTATTGATTTTACTTATGTTATTATTGGTATATTTTCTCTTATTTACTAAATGACCCGTAAATATTGAATCTAGCAGTTAGTATTAAAACCATGGATGATAGCGATAGAGGGAAATATTGAATCTAGCAGTTAGTATCAAACGACCAGTAAATAACTAAATATTGAATCTAGCAGTTAGTACATTTCAGGGAATCATTCGTTTTCCGAAGAAGAAAAGGTGAGGGGTTAAACTTCATTTCTTTCACTTACATTCATTATTAAGAAGGAATCAATGGACATATTTTTGGACCTGTTTGAGATTACATTAAAAAAACACGTTCTCATTTACTTAATTCGTAAACCATAAATCATATTAAAAAAATAGTTTCCACTAATAATCCAAATAGACACTCTATCTCACACTAATTTGATAAATTCAAAAACGATACTCAAACTGGGAATCCAGGAAGATGTGACAATATTTATGTCATAACAGAATTCTAGATAATATGATCCAGCTATAACTATTTTATGAGCATCATCATGAAAACACACGGACACTAGTTGATTCATCATATATGCTGGCCATTCTTATTACTATAATCTTCGATCAATTACAACTTGGTTTGGGTCAAATATACATTTGTTTGAGGTTGTTTACTGCGGTGTCTCAAGTCTCAACAAAGGAACAACAACAAGAAGTTGTATAAATCACACGATGTTATTATGATTTATTTTAAACCATATTTTTAGATTGATTATTTGCCAATATATCTTTTTTTATAATCTTATTAAGTGTATGTTCGGTCTTCTTCTTACTTTGTTCCAGATATTTCTACATTGTTTAATCAATTCTCCTTACCGTGTTCAAACCGTTTTAGACAATTTTTTATTATTTTTCTCGGTAGACCGCAATTACAACTCCTCCACGTCTCAAAAAAGGAAAATGAAGAAAAAAAGTGACGTACAGAAATTAATTTTGATTAGGCGGATCAAAGGACAAATAAAAATGAGCCCACCAGCAACCCTGTTAGTTGCAACCGTTTCGTTTCTTGATCTATAATTAATGAATCAAACAGAACTACTTTCAACTTGAGTGAAACACCATACGGAAAATAACGCAATCAAATCTTGAGAGAAAATCTTTCGTGTCGTTTACTTTCATCACAAAGAGAAGATCAACCCACGATTTGTCACTTAACCCAACCATTTCAAGTGGCTTATTATGATACTGTTATTTGTTATCTACCTCAGAAATAGCGAAGTTTAGGCATGAAACCATATGAAATATTTAGAAGCAACCCGAGAATCATCATATCAAATATCCGACACACATAAGTTTGTAAGTCATTCAATTAGGTCACATCTAGGTTTTGGTGACTATAAACGAAGATCAAGTACAAAGTACTGAGTACATACAATAGACTGGCCATTGAAGTAAATTAAAGATATGTCTTCCTTGTTATATTTTTCTGGTCCACGTCACACCGCACTGAAATTTTTAACTTCTGGGGAAGACTGAATCCAATCAGACTACAAAACCAAGTTATGGTAAGCTATTGATGCATGGAACGTTTATCTCATTCAATGAGTATGTTAAAGGTTCTTTACAGCTCTACCAATGAGGGTTTGGCTAGAGAGATTAACTCAATTTTCTTTGAATAGGCTGTGGATTATGAATGAAAGTCATAATTTACTTGCAAATGCCACATTTTTTTCCTTCAGAGTCTACCAGCAAATACTTATAACTTGCAAGGATTATATTACATATTTTGGATAAGTCCCTTTTTTTCCTTTTTGGACATCAAAATGAATTATTAAGTCCACCCAATAGGTGGGATGCAAAAATGTACACCAGCAAAACAAAAGGCCCAAACAGAGGGCAAAGTCTAGGTACAGCACAACAAATACTAATCTCCTGCACCCAAAAAAAACAAAAACCCCTACATTCTCATCAGCTCAGATTACATATGGAGCATTTGAAGAAGCAGAGACAGCATGCTGCCAGAGAGCAAGAGTTGGATAAATCTCATTTAAATAGAACTGAAGGAGCTAATTGTCAACTTAAAATTAAAAGGCCAACAAAATTACCAGGCAAGACCTATTATACAGAAATAGATATTCCACAGCTGTAAACGGAATTAACAGTATATTTTGGATTTACAGCATCCAGTGAGGGGTGAGATTGATTACTTTGAAGTAATAAGAAAAATAAAAAATCGAATATCACATTGCTTGACATTGTACACGAAGCCAAGCTCCAAGTTCAAAAAAAAGGAGAGAAACTACGGATCTGACCAAGTTTAATTTTTTGCAACTACATAAATATTTGTTAGATCATCCTCAGGCGAGAGCTCCACGACTGAACCACCCCCTCCATTGGGTATGAGGGTGGAATTCCTGGAGCATGAAGTTATGTGGGGGGCTTGAATCATCAATGATTCAACCATGACACTTTTTTCACAACTTCACATGTTGATCCTCGTCTAATGTCAGATGTTACTGGGATGCAAGGTCAAGAATCAGATTCTTTTGCATGCCGATCTTGTCTAACTGGATCAGTCATGGGGGAGTCTGGACAAATTTCAACAGCAGGCAGCAGATCAGCATTTCTTTGATCTTTAGCAATCATCGTACTTTCATTAAGGTCAATGGCAGCAACAACAGAATCCTTTCGATCTACTTTTGGTTGACTGTTGTCCATTTGAACAGTTGATTTCAAACCACATTCTGGTTGGTTTGTTGCCTGATAAGATGACTTCGGTATCACAGAATTTCTTTGGTCCTGATTAACTTCAGTAATTTCATATTCAGATAAAAGGTCCATGAATTCATTGAGCAGCCTCTGGACTTTCCTGTTCGATGCCATAGATGGAAGAATATCTTCCCTGAGAAGTTTGTGTTTCTTCATTCCCTGCAAAGATACAAATGGATCAAGGAAATACAAGAGATTGTTGTGGTTTCATAATAACAGCAATTCTGCGGGTCAATAGAAAATCCAACACCTTTTTGTCAATTGACAAACTTTTGTACACTACTATTAGAGATATTATTTTTTTTTCACTCTACGTCACGGAACCATTTCAGGGATAATCTATAAGAGAGCACTTTTTCAATGTGATGCTCTAACGTCACAAATCATTTATAGTAGAAATATATTCTACTGGAAAAAATTTTGGCTCTCTCGCTCTGCTGTTTTACCATCTCTAACTTTTATTTCTAAAAAATTAACAGATAGATATTGAAATCAGTACACTGTTTATTGATGGGACCATATAAAGTCTTACCAGTACAAAAGGATCCCATGCTAAGTTTTTTGCACCTGAAGATGATTCCTCACCCATACCAGTTGGAGGTCCAAGAAAACTCTCACATACTTCCCGCAAACGAGATTCATCTGCTTCTCTGAAATCATATTATTACCCTTTTCTGTCAGTAATAATTACAATATAAAGAATACCAAAATTGTGAATGCAAAGCACGACAATATAACATAACCCAACATTTCCTGAACAAAAGTGCCAACCTTCCTAAAACACAAATAGATGACAACCATTGACTTGGAGTTGAGTTCCATTAATCTCAAGTAGTTATCATGCAAACTGACACACAAACCAACTAACGGAACAGGAAAACTCAGGGCAGCATACCAATTTATTGAAAACAAAACGAAGGTAGAGGGGAAGACGTTGATGGAGTAAGAAAAAATGTCACCCCTTCAGAAGCACATTTTAACAAATATCTTATGCATATAAAAGCATATACAACTTTCATGTGAGAAAAAGAGTTGCACTGAGTGGAGAACATCATTATCAAAGATTTAAAAACTGGACTGGACTAGCAGCCTAGGCGAAATATCCAGTGCACTGGCCATCAATCATGTCTTTCTGGAGAACATTAGCAACAAGCCAACAATAGCAAGCCTTGTCTAGATAGATGGGGTCAACTACATTAATCACATGACACCATTAAATTCTATCAACAACCAACTCTTTGGACCAAAATATCAACAAATCAAAAAATTGGCCAAAAACCAGCTAACCAGTCAACAACTAGCAAAACTTGGGTGATCTACCTGGTTCAAAGTAAAACAAAGCCTAGACCATAAAAACTGTCAACTACCCAACAACCCAGTTTGAAACTTGGTTTGAAGCCTTTCCTTTCTATCAAGTATTTCAAAACAGAGTCAGGCTGAGGAGCTGATCAGTGAAATGTAGCAGCAAATATCCTCATCCCCTCCTCATTTCTCTTGTCTTTTCTTTTATGTTTTATATCCTTGGGCTTTTGCTGTTCTTTCATCTTATGTCAGACTCAGGCCCAGATCTGATTATGGGCATTGAACAGAATTTTCTCTCCTGTATCAAAGATTTGATTTCTCTTCCTGGCCCTTTTATTTTATTTTTTTCATTGTTTATTTCAATTATATTCAGCCACAGTAAACTCCAGGGAGCATATGATTCTTGTCAGAAGTTAATAGAAAGAGAAAGGAGCACCACCTTGCTAGAAAGCGCACATAAGACAACAGGCATTGGCGATATTCATTAGGGGATCCTAAAGCCAGAGAAGAAGCTAACTGTGCTTCCAAATGAGCACGAGTCTGCACTCCATCGTCAGTCACTCTGCATCCACACATTCTCGTGAAAATTAACATACATGCTTTACAATGATATCAACATGTAACAATCCAAAATGATATTAAGACAAATATTACTCTCTTTAAGGACCTGATTGTTTAAATTAGTGGGGGGAAGGTGATTTTGAGATTATCTAAAATCTTACTATGATTTTAAGATTATCAAAAAGTAATTTATCGTTAAGAGATTATATCAAAAGAAGTTAGTTTGAGTTTGGTTATATATAAATCATAAAAAGCACTTTCTACTTAAAAGTGCTTTTTAAAATAATCAGAAGCTCCTCATAATAGCTTCTCAAAATAATCAAACTGTTTTTTCCCAAAATTTTCTTAAAAGTATTTTTAAAATGATTTCTATTTTTTAAGAAAAATGAAAAAAAACAGGCTCAAAGTTTCGATAGACTAGTACAAAAAGAAAAGGTAAAAGGATAACATATCAGAACAAGATGAGAGGTCTAAGGAGAAGTATGTTCCCCACTTTTAAAAATAAAAAAAGGTACTAGTAGATATTTTCAAAATTAATTAATAATTATTGCTCCTTCAAATTACGACTCAGTTAATGTATTCTCAAATTACAAGAGATGTTTAGCAAGAATAGTAAAATGAACATATTTCTTTTAAAAATTGATTAAAAAAACTAATTAGGCAGAGGCTGAGACAAAATGTCAAATAACAGGGGCTCCAGGGCTAGAAGAAAATTAGATTCTTCACACTATCCATATACCCTAAGGTCTCTTCAAATCAAAGATCAATCAACACAATATACGCAATAGATGTCCATAAATACATACCTGGTCCAACCCGGCTTTCGAGCCAGATATTTCCTAACATCAACTTGCAAAGCTGCTAGCTCACCACATTGAATTGAACCCAAACTCCAGGAGCTGGCAAAATTAGATGCAGGAAAGCAGTCATCTGCAACCCTTAGCCAACACTTGAGACCCATGTCATACAGAAAAGCATGGCGAGTGGCCAGAACCACAAGAGGAGAACCAGATCTTGATAGCTTTGCCGATATAACTTTAATAGAACCTGGAAAACAGGAAAAATTCAACATAACCTAAAGCCATCAACGCAGAATCATCCTCATATGGTAAAAGATCACTAATATAAAACCGGACATCTTCTGTATCAAAGTGTCTGACACTTGAATTAGACAAAACTCGTCAATTGATTGTGCCGCAGTGTCTCTGTTGCGCTGATTTCTGTGCTTCCTAGATATCAAGAATGTTGGTAATAGATGATACCTGTGTTAGTTGAGTTGAGACTGGGAGAAATGAGAGAAGCCAACGAATCCTGCAGGAGGCACTGTCGATTGAACAAATCCCACAAATAAAGGGATCCTTTTCTTGTAACTAACAACAATTTCCAACACTCATCACAGTCAATAAATGATGCTGCGGATCCCATCATCATGCTAGGTATTGCTCGTCTCCCACATTTTGTGTAAATCTTCAAGAAGAAAAGGCGGCAGACATTATAAGAGTGTAACTTTTACGTCCTGCCTATGCTTTTAACTATGTCAACTGCATAAAGCTTTACAAGTTGATACTGATCACTGGGAGTACAGAACCGTATCTTATAATTGAAGATTACCAATATTTTATTTGCAGAGCAAAAGGTGAAAGGGGTTGGGGAGAGAATGAAGTTCAAGGAACATGATACACTACAAGACGATGATGACAACAACACTCCATTTCAAAAGATAAATTCAATACCAAAGGATGTTGGTTGACTGTTACAGATGATGAATAAACGGTACCTTATTATCATACAATTCATCAAAAAAGTTACGCGAAAATGAGAAGAGAAAAAGAAAAATATTTAAAATTAGAAAAAGATTTACCTGCAGACATCCATCTTCGCAACCAACCGCCCAGAAATTTGCATTTCCCGCTAAAACAGTGACTTTTGCTGATATCCTATCAGACCAAAGTGTCTGGGACCCCCTAATGCAAGCAATTTCTGTTTCCCTCATCGTGGACGTGTTTCCCATGCCCATGATGTCATTTACAGCATGTTCTCTTGGGCATGCTTCTAAACGAATAGGTGAAGTATCTTCCCCACCTTTCTTGTCAAACACCCTTAAAGAAAGTGTAGCATTACAAGCAGCTAAAGAACTAGAACTCATCACATTTCCCAACTGCTCAACATTAATGCTGCCATCTCTGCCAGCAGATGGTGGAACCTTCTCAATCACTAAGCTCTCAGAAATGGTTGCCCTGGCAGTAATTCCAGAACGCTCCTTTACATCAGAACTTCTGACATGTTGTCCTCCTAAATTATTTGCTCTTATACCATCATCAGTAGAAATAGCTCCATTGTTAGATGACATGAGAGGAAAATCAAGTGACTGAGACTGAACTGTGCCAGATATGTTTTCCTGCTGAGAAGGCACTCCAACTGCTTCTGGAATAATTCTTTTTCTGCCATCAGGACGTCTATATTCTCTTTGCTTGACAGGACTAGAAATTCGGCCAGATGTTGCAACTTTGTTTATCCCATCACCAACAGTACCTCCACTCTTCTTACCATCTATTTGAGGCTCAGAAATTTTTATAGCAGCCCTTTCATCAACATAAACTTTAATCATAGTCTGGTTTTGCAGGACATCAGGAACGACTTTTTTGCTAGGTGCTTGCTTCACCGAAGCTGCCTCAAGCAATAATTGTGCTGGACTTTCTGCTAAGTTTGCTTGACGACCCCTCACATCACCATAGCGATTTTTCTTCAGCTCATCTAGTTCATCATCACTTAGTCTCTGGCCAAGTTCTTTGACCTCAAAATGAAATGTAGCAACAGATCCATCCAAGGAACAGGCAAAAAGTGAATATCCATCAGGGCTCCTGTTTCAAAGGGAGCCCAACAATAAGGGAATACCATGAGATGCATGAACTATGAGGTCAAAATAAAGAGCATATAAAACACAGCCAAGGATGAAGAGCATACCAGGATAAATCAACAACACTTTGGGTAAAAAAATGCTTGGCCACAAAGAGAGGCCGAGGACTCGCAGTAGTCCATACTGTTATAGTCCGATCCTGACTTCCGATGGCAATAACATTGTAAGGCTGTGGCTCTTTGCTTCCAGTCTTAGAAGCGCCATTACTCCACCCAACAGGTACAGCCTTCACTTCCTGGGCATTAGAAGAATTCCTCCTGAACATTGAATGGTTAAACTTCACCACAATCACTGGAGCATTATGCCCTAAGAAGTCAAATGTTGCAGACCATTCCCCTCTCTCTAGGACGGGAGCAGAATGCCTTGGCTTCTGGAATCCATGTGTGGTAGTGATAAAATGACCACAGGGAGACCATCCAAGCCGCCTAAAAAAGGTAGACCCAAGCTGAAAAAAACAAACTAGTATTAAGAAAAATAAACTGATTATATTTGAATAGATATTAAAATAATGAAACTTACAGATTTTGCCCAGTGACCATCCGTCCTGTGAGCAAGACTCCAATCGCTAGTTCGCCAAATAATGACAGTTTTATCATCTGATTGACTTGCTATGAAAGATCCAATGGGATCCCAAGCAACACCCTTAACCAGGCTAGAGTGTCCCCTGAGAACAGCAGTGCAGATGCCATTGCTCATATTCCAGATGTGGATGGTATTGTCCAAACTACCGCTGGCCAATGTGGAGTCATCAGGAGACCAATTAAGATCCACCTACTTTAAGCATGGATAAAAAGACCCCTAGTTAATGGTGCTCGATTAGAACATCAAAGTATTTAGATGAGCAGTAAATAAGACAATAAGCGCACTTGGATGACACCCTTAGTTCTCAGGATTCCCAAGACAGAACATGAACTTCAAATTCATTGGTTCCAAAAAAAATTTCAAAAAGACAAGAGGTTAAAATAATAAAAGCAATTACATTACCACATCTGCAGTATGCCCTCTCAAAGTCAATGCAACTTTCCAGTTTTCAATATCCGGGGGCTCTCCACTACCAAACTCAGTGGTTCCTGAACCAGGCTTTCTCTCATGAATCAATATCACCTGATCATCAGACCCTGATGCAATAAACCTTCCATGCTTAGCCCATCTGACACAATTGACTGATCCAAAGTGATCCCGCAAGGTGGCAAGAAGTCTCTGGGACGAATCATCATTTGTCATATCCCTACTAACAGATTTCATATTCCATATGCGAACCTATATGAAATAGAGCGAAGAGTGAGTATTGTGAGGATGGTGGCATCTAATTATATCAGAAGACATTACACCATTAGTAAAGTGAAATATCAAAATAGATAAGTAGATTAAGACCATAATAATCCCACCGAAAATCCTCTCCAAAATGGTATGCAACTAGACTGCTCACACGCAATGAAGGCATTTAAGAGTGTACTCAAGAGAGCATTGAAAACAAAGTAAGAAATGGAAGGGTCTCAAGTTATTGTCTTAGTTAATATAAAGTTGGTAGCATTAGCATTTAGTATTCTTGCCTTTTTTTTTTCCTTTTGGAATGAGCAGTAACTCACCATAAGATACCAAGAGAACACAATTGATTCATAAAGTTGAATTATTTATCAAGTACAGTAACAACAGAAAATCAAATGAACGGATAGGCTTATAGCAAGTGCCAGATGCGTGAGATATGAAAATGCATAGGAAAGACAGCGTCAAGTTGCTCCATCGCCTTGGGTACCATCAACACTGACTATTGGCTAAACAATATATGTTATCCTCGGGCACAAATTTTAGAAGTTTTCAATCAATTATGAGAAAATAACTATTGCCGTTCAGTATTAAACATCTGCAAACAAAGAATGGAGTTCTTTCACCTATTCCCGGCAAAAATAAAAGCCAATCAAGAACCCACCAGCTCGAGCAAATGTCTAAATTTCTAAATGGAACTCCTTCACTATTACTTCGGCAACAATAAGAAACGAAATGGCGTAGAAATATTCCATTCACTCGTCAAAATAAATTCAACAAGTTACTGGTTTACCAAGCCCCTGGGCACCACCTAGTGGCGCATATCCCCAAATTGAGGCTCTAGTATAAACACATTAGAAAGATGAGAGGAAAAGACCAAACCTTGTGGTCGCCACCGCCAGTAGCGAACCGAAGCCCACCAGGTTGTACATCAATGGAGAAAATTTGCATGCCCTCATGCCTAACCCAACTAGGTTTCTCCGCAATCATCCTTGGAAGTGTCTTCTTTTGAACCCTGAGCAGCCTTCTTCACTCTTCCTTAAATTGAATCTCTTATTTTCGAGCCTTCACCAACTGGGTTTAAAACCTACGAGACGCTCACGCAAAAACTAGCCGTAAACCCCCCCCCCAAAGCACTGTGAAAACCGGCGTCAGTAAAACCCTATGAAGATGAAGTCGAATCGCGGTCGGAATTTTTTTGGTGGGAAAAGGGGGGGAGACTTGAAAAAACCTAAATTGATGCGGTAATTCAATACTCGTTGAATTATCCGCAATAACTCTCAATTAATGAAGAAACGATGAAAACAATTCCATTTTTTCCCCTAATATTTTCTTTTTTTTTTGTTGGGGGAGGGGGGGAGCGTGGAAGGGACAAACGCCCCAGCCTTTTGGCACTTCAGCAAAAACCCTTCAAGTGATGGGACCTGAGAAGAAGACCGAGGACCTAACTTCCTCGTTAACGGTCAAATCCCCAGGAAGCTAAAATGCGTTTCGCAAGAAACTGAAAAAAGAAGAAAAGGGGGGGAATAGGAAGAGAATAGAAGGAAAGAAAACAAAGCAGAAGGTAAAGAGAAGCAGCAGTTAGCGCTTAGCAGTACGCAAGAGTAAAGACAGTAAAAGGGTACTGTGGACGTAGACAAATGGCAGATTATAGATCTGAAGGGTATTGGGAATGGATAGTCAATTGTTCACGTTGTTTGGAAACCTTGGACGCCCCAATAGACAATGCAAGGCATGCGTTTGAATTAACTTTCTACGAAAAGTTTTTGACAAAAAAAAAAAATATTGATCAAAAGTAATTTTAGAAAAAAAATTATTAAGTATAATAGATATTGTGAAAAAATGATTTAAGTCTATCTTTTATGTTCAAATTACAAAAAATATATAAGCTAATGTAATAATTGTAAAAAGTATACATTTTAATTTATATTATTGTTTACAGTAATAAGTAAATGATATAACAATTTATTATTTATACAATTAATTAATAATTAATATGTATTTATTGATTTATTTATATAATATGTGATTAAATATATTTTTTAAAAAATACAAATTTTATATCAAAGATTTAATATAGTTAGTTAGAATTGTTTATATATAAATGCATGTGCATGGGATGTAATTGCTTTATCGGGGGAAAAAGGGGTTGCTGGAAGGATAGATGATTTTGAAGCTGAATGGCATTTTTTATTGGAGCATTTCTAGACCATGTTTTCTCTTCTCAAATTGTGGTCTTCATTGTATAAGTGCTTTTATCATGTTTGATATACAGACTTGTTTGTGAAGCCCTTTCAAAATCACTTCCATATAAATGAAGACAAAACTTTTATCACATACTTACCTCAAATTGTTTACGATTACTTTATAATATGACAAAATCATATTTACGAGATAAAAACTCATCCCAGGTACTCTGTCACATTGTATGTTCGTATATTTGTAATTTGTCTCGTTACAAAAGGGAAGAGTCCAACCAATCTTTTCTTGTAATGCTGGTCATGAACTATTTCGCTATTAATCAATTGATAATAAATAACGTAATTGCTTTAAGAATGTCTTCTTCTTTTTTGTCAATTAGCAATCCTGTTGACTCAAACACAAAGGATATTAGACCTGATAGTGCCATTATGCGGAATCAGAGGAAAACAAGTGGAGTAAGAAAGCATCTCCTTCAAAGACTCAAACTCATTGGCCAAAGTAAAAATTTAAAAAAAAAAAAAAAAAAGCCTCAAACTTAAATGCCCTCTTGCCCCACTAGCCTTATCGCTCTCATATTACATCTTAAATATTTCATATTCACAAATAATTAATTAAATTGTCAGAGTCAAAACGAGGTGTAATGCAATTATTCATTTTGATCCTATTTTGTATCATTCTATGTCTTTTTCTTTAAATAAATAAATAAATAGCTAGCCTAAATGTGTTTATTATGGTGAAGATGTGCCTTTCACAAGCCACTGGATAATGACTAAAAAACACTTATAATGATGTATCCTCTCTAATCCATAATATATGTTGTTTCTATTGGTTTGGTTTAAAATATTAGTCACTTACAGAATAATGAATGCTCATTTTTTAATTTTGCCCATACAATTAATACTCATTTATCATTTTGTGAAGTGATACACATCCTTTCAGAAGAATAAAATATGAAAAGAATATTTCATTTCAGTAAATATTAGATGAGTTAAATATCACTTTTTTATGATCGTTAATTAATTAAAATGATATATATTATGGATAATATGATTTTGAGTCATTACGCTTCCTTGTTGGCAAAAACAAAAACAAAAACAAAAAAAACTGAGAGCAATTACTCTTGCTTTACATTACAGCTAATCATTCAAGTATGAACTGAATTTGCTGTATGTTACCCAAAATAAAACTACAACCAGATAAGACTTTTTTTAATAAATAGTACACGTTGATATTATTGGGGCCGACTGATCTCTCTGTGTAAGTAGGCATTTTATGATGAGACATTTTGGGTTACAAGTTTTTTTGGTTTATCTTCGATGAAGAAGTGCATAACTGCATTACATTTGAAATGGGGAATACATGTATGTAAACGCCATTGCTCAAAGTGAAAAATTAGAAGGCAAACAACAACCAAACGGGATTAAGCCTGTGATCTCCCACTTACAGAGTAGTTTTCATATCGCTGAATTATGGAAACGTGGAAAACTTTTTATTGAGGGCAAACGGAACTTTTAAAGAGCCAACACATTGAGACCAATGGGACTTCTAATGCTATACATCCCATTGTTCCATATCAAGGCCCCAAACACAAAATTCCCATTGCTACTCTGGTAAGGAGTGAAATCAATCTGAAAAGTTATTTTCTCACCTGTTTTCCTAAACTCAATTTCTGCAGGTGTAACGTTAACTTTCACACTAGCTAGTTCCTCAACACTTGCAACATATAATGTCGGTTCCATACCATAATAAGTAACTGTTCGATAAACCGACAAACTTCCATTCAAGTTGGACACCCCAATTGAAGGATAATTGAAGTTGTAGGGCTCAGGAGGAGATTTCTGATACACAAGTAGTTCCCTAGTAAGATTCTTAAGTTGAGCTGGACTTGCACTAGAACTGCACAGAAAATTGAGAACGTCATGCGAATCAAAATCATATATTAGTTTGGTGTTTAGTGCTGCAACTAGGTTAGTATGGCCAGATCCATAATCAAATGGTGTTGCCTGAGTTCCGTTTGGATCTCTTCCAATTAGGCCATGTGTGTCGTCCATGGTTGTTGCTGAAACATTAGAACGCAACAACATTAGTATAGGATCAGGAGAATATATAGCAAGACGGTTATTTTCAGGTTGACTTGTGAGTGATCAGGAGTATATGAACAGCTTAGAACCTACCGGTTGTAATTATTGCAGACATTATGGCTGCTGGACCCCATAAGGGTTGACTAGACTTCAAAATTGAAGCAACTGCAGTAATGTAGGGACAAGACATCGATGTTCCTGAGACAATGTTATAGTCAACGGATTGGTGTTCAACTGTGTCTTTAGTTGCCAGTGGAGACCATGTTGCTAAAATATTCAGACCAGGGCCTGTGACATCAGGCTGCATGGTTGGACAAAGAAGTATACAATTTTTATCAATAAATTTCTTCAAAGAAGAAGAAGAAGCAAGTAAATTGTGTGTGCAGAGACCATTGACTTCATAATGTGTCAACCCTCCAACAGTTTGCAGACAAAGTTATGTTTTCTTGTAATGCTTTTGTTCTTCTATGCCAATGCAATTTTATTTAGAAGATTGAGTGGACTTGCCTTAATAATATCTGGCGTAATTATATTTGGTCCCATAGAAGAAAAGGCTGCTACTTCTAGTGCAAGTTTAACATCCACAACAGTTATTGTCGACAACATCTTAGCACTTGGGTTCCCGGCACAGTGAAAACATGAGCAACAATGTTTTGTAGTCACTCTTCTGATGACTAGTAA
Organism: Vachellia collinsii; assembly: GCA_006871305.1. NCBI lineage: Eukaryota > Viridiplantae > Streptophyta > Magnoliopsida > Fabales > Fabaceae > Vachellia > Vachellia collinsii. Next base: position 3,055 of record QFDD01001604.1, on the reverse strand, counting down.
CTTACTTGATTCCCTTAAGCATAACTTCTTCTTTTTTATTAAAAAAAATGGAAGTTATAACTCACTTCTCTGTCTTCATGTATGCCTGTAACTGTTCTACAACTCCCTCACCAATAATAGTGCTTGGGATGACAAACTGAAAGCCAACATCTTTAGCATTGCAATCAATGAGTATCATTCTAACACCCCCACCTTGCTTTATAGCGGTAGCCTTGGCTCGTAGGTCATCAGCCAAAGTCTTAATTGTACAAACCACAATTTTCCCCTTGATTAGGGCAGGATCTAGAGTGTTGTCTTTGCAGAAGCTATTAAAAAATGATAAAGCTTCATAGTCAAATTCAAAGTCTTTACTATGCCACGAAAAGCACTTTAGAGGAGTTCAAAGCTAAAGAATCTTTTTATCTTTGAGAAGTAAAAGATAGAGATTGATGTTTAAGAGCATCTAATTGAGAATTGAATTCAGTCCTAAATATAATATATCAATTCACTTCCATTGATTGCAAACACTAAGGGCTTTTCATCTAAGGGTGGTTATGATGAAAGGGTGCATTTTAGTAAAGCTAAATCATATTTATTTCAAATAACCCATTTAACTAATTTCCTTAATATATCATATTAGTTATCTATCTGTCTCAGTTGTACAAACCACAATTTTCCTTATCAGTATAGTATTGCAAAGTCTGAAACATCTATAAATATTGAATTTTGCTTATTGCTATCAAATAGTGGAGATACCTTGCATTTCTTGATGGAATTCCGGGTGTTGCAGCATCCTTCCCATCTATCGAACCATAAGACTTTTCCATTTTAATTGGATTCAAAGAGAAACCCTGACAACAAACAACTCAACATATTTTATTTTGCCTTATTCACGATCTATATAGAAATGATGCGTGCTTTTTTATCTCACCTTTAAAACTTTTAAGTTACCGAGTAAGATATTTGAATGAAATTCCCTGTCTATTGTGCCAGTAGCAACAGTGAGGATCCAAGGAGCAACATTACATGCTGTACTTGGAAAAATTGAGTTCCCTGTAGAAGCAGAAATGAGAATATTCCTTCGAAATGCATGGAATGCTCCTATAGACACTGCATCCTCAAAATAAATCGGCTGAGGTGGATTTGGTCTAAGGGAAAGAGATAAAATATCAACACCATCATGAATAGCATCCCATGGTAGAAAGAACATCAGCATCACTACACTTATCAAACCAGCAAGCTTTGTAGATGGCAAGTCTGGCCCCTAGAGCTCCTCCTCTAGTAGTTCCTTTAGCCATACCAAATAAGCTAACATTAGTGACAATGGATCTTGCAATTGTGGAAGCAGTGTGGGTTCCATGTCCATCACTGTCTTGAGCTGACATAAAGAAAGTTCTGTTTTGAGATTGCAGAGGACCAAAATCTGTTGTGAAACCTTTGGAATAGAACCGAGCACCAATTATCTTCCCGTGAAATCCAAATTCCATATGACATTGTTGGTATATGGACTAAGGTTTGAGTGATGAGAAATGTGTTATTGTATTAGTGAGATATAAGTTTTTATGTTAGTGGTCGTGAAACATGAAAGAGTATCTTTACTTGTTACAATGGGCCTGTGTAAAGTTTTCACCAATGGCACACTCTCCCTTGAATCTTTTAGGCATAGGACCTAATCCTTCATCACTGAAGCTTTTAGATTCTGGCCATATTCCTATAGATCAAAGTTAAATCTAGGACTCAATCAAAGAAAGATTATGAACATGAAAAAATTAATGTTCGAGACTACCAAGTGAGACTCTTCAAGTAGACCTTGTCTGATTTATTCAACTCTTGATTACCTGAGTCTATGACACTAACAATGACGTTGGATGTGGAGTCCATGGGCATATAATGGCTGTTGTAGACAAAGTCTAGTCCAAGGAAATGCCATGAACGTGTAGTGTGGAGTCGATTCATTTTGCTCTCAAACACTGACACTATTGACTCATGTCCTAAAACATAAATCAAAATATCAGATAAGATAAAATGGTCTGTGGGTGTGATACAGATTATGCATAAAAAATGGAAAAGAGGTAAAAAGACACAGGGTAAAATACTAAACCAACAAGTTGATCAGCTTGTTCAGGCGTAAGCATGGCTGAGAAACCTCGGAAGCTTTTTGCGTAGTGGTGGACTGCAGCTACTTTTGCTTCATCGAAACTGATAAAATTCAAACACTTTTAAGACAAGCTGATAATGAGAAGGAATATACATATGTGCTAAGGTGAGGGTCTTAATTACCTTGCAGATATTGAAGCAAGTATCTCATGGTTTGCTCTAACTGCAGATTCAGAATTGGGATGTGAATGCTCTCCCATGTATACTATATAATGCTTTTGCTGCGTCCAAGCATATCACCACCAAGTTACATTAGTTTCCTTCTGCACAAATGGGAACCCATAGTTAGGTCAGTTCTTACCTTAAGAATGCCTCCATGAACTAAAGTGCATCCAATAAATAGGAAGAGAGTGATCCTGATGAAGGCTTGAAGAAACCCCATGATATTGCAGGAGAGGGTCAAGAAGCTAGTGACTGATGAGGCCACACACACACATATATATCTGAAGATGAAGGTGATTGGCCTAATTTTAGAACAGGTCAAAACTTGTATGTATAATGTAATGCACGTCGCATGAGATATTAAATTCTAGAGCCGGCCAGTGTTGTTTCTAAATATGACTTGGCAACTCTCAGATTCCTTGAATAGGTAACATGGAGATAAAGAAAGGAGAAGTTTGGAGCATATGGAAGAATTTGTAAGTGGAATCGTTTGTCTCGGACATATGGAAGAACCACATGGTTTTATTGAAGAAAGATACATCGTACTTGTTGCAGGCTTTAACGTGCTTACAAACACTAGGGTTCTAACATTTAACGTGATCTTTTTAAAACATGATACAAAAACTACAGCTAGGAGCACATTAGTTTTAAGAAGATTCTATAACTGTTTGATTCCTAATCCGGACTTTGGTTCATTAAAGCAACAATACATTATTCAACTGGCTTCAGCTACGTTCTTTTTCCTGACTAGACTAAA
>QFDD01001603.1:0-16914 GCA_006871305.1 Vachellia collinsii | reverse complement strand
TTTTTTTTTGTATTGTTGTAAATTTCCTTATTATAGTTGTAATTATTTTTCCGGTTGTTAGAACTTCCCTGGCTGGCCATCACTTGTACAAATCGCTATTGAAAGTATAAAGGGTCGATGTTGAAAGCCTTTCAGCGGCGACAAGTCGTCGCCGAAGAGTCACCGTCGTAGGGACAATTGTTGAAGGTATCGGTGGCGACAAAAATAAGTCACCGCTAAAAGTATTTTCACAATTATTACAAAATAATAATTTACTCTAGTGACTGTCACATCATCACCGACCGGTGCTACGTCACCGATGACCGACATATCACCACCATTCCCTACACACCACATGTCGTCACATATATGCCACCTTACCTATGCCACATGTTGCCACCTTGCACTACCACGTATTGCCAGCTGATAAATCTAAAGGTTTGCCTTTTCTAAGAATCGAACCTCTAACCTCTTTGAGGTGCGCGTGAGCTTTTGCCAGTTGAGTTGCAATGACTTTTAATACTTTAAACGCATATTTAAATATATATATATATATATAATATTTTACTACATAATAAATTATAGACATTTATACACACACACACACACCACATTTATGTATATATATTATTTGTACATATATCTATATATATAATATCTAATATTATTAGAAACTAAAAGTAAATTGGATGATAATTTTAATGCATGTGTTTATTATTTTTTATATTTGTATTTTATTTTATATATAGTATATTATTGATTGAATAATATATTATTTTAATATACTAATATTTTTATACACTTATATAATTATTAATTTCATATTTTTTTAAAAAAAATATTATTTTTTGGTAAAAACATTATTTTTAATAAACAATTTACAAATAAAATAAATATTAAATTTCTTGCCTTCAAAGTCGCTATTGAAAGCAAGAAATTTATAATAAATTTCTTATAGCCATTGAAGACAAGAAATTTAAAATAATTTAAAATTTAAAATAAATTTTTTACCTTCAGAGGCAACTTAGGTAAGAAATTTTAAATAATTTAAAATTTAGAATAAATTTTTTAACTTCAGTAGCAATTAAAAAAAGTCGTCGTTGAAAGTTTGGCCTTCAACGGCGGCAGAAAATTGCCGCCCCTGAAAAGCACCTTCAACGGCGACAGAAATGTCACCACTGAAAGGCCCCTTCAGTGGCAACTTTTTTTGTCACCGCTAAAAGTTGTTGTTGAAAGTATATTTTTTTGTAGTGTGTGCTCCAGCTCCCAAAGATGGTTGGCCTTTTAACAAAAACAATCAAGGGCAACAATGTCTCTTCATCCAAAAATTTAATTTCATTTTGGTGTTTAGGGGTTGACTGAAATTTCAAAAACCGTGATTAAATTGCTAAATTGGTCATTAAATGAAATTCTCCCTGCATAAGAGCACCTGCTTGACCGTTCTTCACCCCGATGCAATACCATCAAACTTCAAATTGACCGAGATGGCTTAATAGCCTCAATTAAATGGAATAAAAGAACATAAGAATTGTTTATACTACTGTTCATTGATGAAAGGTCTAACCATCTAGGGGAATTGACCCAAAAGAAAAAAAATACTAAACATTGATATAGTTAAGATGTTAGATAAGAATATTAAGAAAATCAATTAATTATTTATTACAAATATATGCTGGTTTGCTTAAAAATCATATTTAATTATGTATATTATAATCATCTTTTGATATAAACCTCCTTACCATGTAAATTTAATAGAAATACTTTAGAGGGAAATTATAAATTTGAGAGACGAATTGAAGTTTTAATAAAGATCCTATATTTAAGGCCAAAATAAGCATTTTGTCTAAGATTTATAGTTATGATTGAAGGTAGTACATCTTTTAGAGCTTCTGTAAGGGATCAAAAATCCATCTTTTAGTAGCACATATATGTAAAATGAAAGTTATTTTTTTATATTGAATTTTGCAAACTCAAATTGTCATGTAGTTATCCTCAAACTTTGAATGATAAATGCCAAACTCCTACTATTAGAATTTTACCAATGCTATTTGTTGGGAAATTTCTTATGATTAATGTAAAATTCCAAAATTATTATATAACTAATAATGTAAAAGTTAATAACGTTGAAAAATATTTATGCATCTTCCTATTACATATAATAAATAATCTTCATGAATTGAAGAAACTAAACACTGAAGTAAAAGTGAACAATTGCAACTTTTCTAAAAATATAATATGTAGTGAAAACGTAACTATGTTTATATAACTAATTTATACTATTTATCTAAATTTCATTTTGACTTATTCCGAACACCTTCTAGATGCATGAGAATAAGACCCCTCCCTCTATTCTTTTAATTAGCATAACGTTTAAAACGCATGCTTGCCTTCACCTATACTACACCATTCCCTTTTATCGACTTTAAATAAATAAATGCCACCTTTTTATCCTAGCACCAACAGGACTGATTTTCTTTTATAATTTGTTTCATATGAAAATAAATTGTTTTTAAATTGTTTCACAGAAAAGTTTACTATTTTTTTACAACCCGTAAAATTCAATTAATTTTTTACAAATATTTAAATAGAACATTAGGAACTTCCTTCACAAATAATAACTAAATTCTCATAATGAACAAGCATTCAGTAAAACTTTCAAAATAAATTAATTATTAACAAGTGAGCTGTGAAAGAGGAATTTGATGGAGGGGAGTAAGTGGTTAGGGTTTTGTTTGTGTCTGATGATGGGTTTAGACTCTCATTAATTAAAAAACAAAATGGCAAAACTACCATTTAATCCCAAAATTTTTATTTACGTAAATTTACTTCACTTTAAAAGGAAATAAAATAAAATAAATTCATGTTAGTCTAATTGTTTTAAATCATTAGTATTTAATTAGACTCTTAAAATTTAAAATATGCATAAAGTCAGATATTATTCAAGATTTAATCAATTATCTTTTATAAAATAAAATATAATTTATTAAATTGTATTATTATGAATTAGATTATATTAATACAATCAATTTGACATCAAGATGACCCTTATCTAACCCACAAACCTTTAAACCACTATCTTGACTGGATAATGCCTCGTTCATTTTTTTCAAATCTTGTGAAATTTAAAAAGTGATTAATTATGTCAAAACATGGTTTCCATTGAAGCCTAAAGAATCAGCTTTTTTTTTTTTTTAAGAAAAAAGCAATTTTGGCAATTGATAAATGATAATATTACTCTTCATTGAATTGAACTTTTGACATGGATTTTTTATTTTTGTAACATTATATTATATTATCCCCGATTCTCCCTATTTATTATGAATTTATATATATTAAACAATTATATAAAAATAAATTTTTCTCATATATATGTATATATGTGTGTGTATTGTGCATTATATATGTATTTACTATTTAATAAATGAATGTGAAAATGAAAATATACATTAAATGTGTACTTTATTTAATTATCACATTGCCTTTTGTCCTTTCTAGTAATTTACACATGAACAATTGATTCTAATAACATTCATCCAAACATTTTATTTATCAATATCACTTTTTTTTTAACAAATTCTACCCAAAATCTATTCTTTAAATTACTTTTCACTTTTTTTCATAAGCTATTTTCTAAAAGCTGAACCGAACACACCCAAATCAGGTCAATTGAAGTGTTGTAGATTGAGTTATGAATTTTGAAAGTTAGGTGTCCGAATCTATCTAAAAAGAGAGCAAGTTGTGTAAATTAATTAATTAACTGCATTAGTATGAGTACTTTAAGGATAGAATGATATTTTTTTTTTTTTCATGTAACGGACATATAGAGTTTCCAATAGAATTTTTGAGCACCTTGATATGATTTTTATATTATTAGTTATGATTTTTCAAAGTCGAATCACTAAACTGAAAATACCAGGGATACAAATGCCAATTTTAATTTGTGAGCTTTAATTAACAATTCTTCTTAACCATAGCTCTTCCAGATGCGTAGTAATAGTGTCTAAATGAAGGTTTTTACTTGAACTACTGAAGCCCATGTAGGATTCAAACTACTATAAGCTAAAACTAAGTTGCACAGCCGATGGATAACAAGGACAGAGCAAGATGGGAAGGAATTAAATACTCATTTAATTTTCTATTTAATGAGGAAGCTTTCTTTTTTTCTTTTTTAATCAAATAGTCTGTTCCATCAAGGGCCAGGTTGAACCCAAAGTCCATCATATTTAGTAGTACCTTTTATTTTGGAAAGAAAGTTTGTATACCTATTAGTGATAGAGGCTATAAATAAGTTTGTATAACTCGGTATAGAATATATAAGGAGGAGCTTCCTCTGCAAAGAATATCCAAATTCTAGAAATCAATAGGTATTTAGTAGAATTTACAATCAGTTAATTATTGGAGAAGTGCACACCATTCTCTATATCTCTCTTCTCATTTGGATTGTGCAGTTGATGTTATAAATATTGTGTGTGAGTGTGTCAAAAGAAGAGTCCCACATTATTTGGAACTGTGGAGTCTAAGTGGATATATAATATTATGTGATCTTGGACTAGTAAATGGGCTAAGAGGAGTATGTTTAGTCACGACAAAGGGCTACCGGAACAAATCCGGCAATTTTCCCCTACCCCTTTGTGCGTAAGTTAAATGTGTATTGTACACTTTTTATTAAAGAGTTTTATAGAAATAGAAAATATTATTTTGAATAAAGTTTTTGTTAGAATAGGATTTGACCAAAAGGGGGGATGAATTGGTCTAATAAAAAATTTAACACAACTTCAAAATTAAATGAGGGAGTTGAGAAAGATAAACACAGAGATTTATATTGGTTCGATCCTCTTGACCTACATCCAGTTCTCAGATTCCTTTGAGCTTTCCAAATTTACTAATATCAATATATCACCTCTTTACAATCAGAAGAGGAAATTCTCCCCCTCTCTAACTCAATACAGCAATAGGTCACTCCCCCTTTTTCCCCGTGATTTTACTATCACACTCAAGACTTTCAAATCTTGAGTCACACTCACCGAATCACATATTTGAATAAGAATATTCTCTCAAGAGAATTAAATACTAAACACTGAAGTATTAATGACGGAGAGAGTAAAACAGAGGAAGAAGATGAACAATCACTAAATGCAATTTCTCAGTAGGTATGTTTTCTTTTTTCTCATCTTGAATGCTCTTTTATTTATAGTTGAGCAGCAATAAATTCCCGTTAGAAAGAGCTTTGTTTCCGTTACTCTCAGCTTCATTGTCCAACGTTGTGCATTGAATGCTTCTAACACATTGTATGGTCGTGGCCTAAGTTTTTGTCCGTTGAGTGCATTTCGGTAAAGTAATCAGAAGACTCATTCCCTGTTGTTAAGTAGGAAGAGTGAGCATATATGTGTGCAAAATGAATTCAAATAAATGAAGTATAAAAGAGGAAAAGTTGTGAATAAAGATGAATTTATGACAAATTGATATATAGTCAGTAAAAGAAGTGCTCGAGCATGATTTTCAATACTCGAGTGTTGTTGGCAAAGTGACTCAGCCTTTTCTCACTGGTAGGTAAAATACTCGAGTTATATTGAGGATACTCGAGTGTTCACAACACTTGTAAGGTATACTCGAGTTTTGAAAGAAGTATCGTTATGAAATATATGAACACTTTTGTTGATATTTAAGTGTTAAGGGAGAAACTAAAGAAGTGCTAGTACTACTCGAGTTTTAAAGAGAGTACTCGAGTATTTGTAAAGCATTTTGGTGATTGCAATTTTAAGAATACTCGAGTAGTCGAGTATTCTTAAAAGTGTTGTCAATAATCGAGTGTTTGATATATTACTCGAGTTGTGATAGGCTGAGCTTCAAAAGATTTCTTCAAACATTCTCGATACTCGAGTTTTGCAAAGTCATACTCGAGTATAGAAGTATTGAGTTTAAAAAGAAAATTTTGAGCCCGATACTCGAGTATTGTCACACAATACTCGAGTATTATTAATATTCTTATGAGAACTCGAGTTTCTTATGAAAGTTTTGAGGTTCAAAAATATTTTAGTAGTTTAATACTCGAGTATGGTTGTCTAGTACTCAAGTATTGACAATACTTTCATGAGTACTTGAGTGTTCTTGAAAGTATTATGTTTTGAAATTACTTTTACCCCACTATACTCGGGTATTAAAACTTAATACTCGAGTGTTGTCAATACTTTCACTAATACGCGAGTTCCATTGAAAGTGTTGAGTTTTAGAAACTGATTTTGTTCAACAATACTCGTATTGAAATTTAATACTCGAGTGTTGTCAATACTTTCATCAATACTCGAGTTCTATTGATGTGTTCTCTCGGGCTTTTAGGAGATTGGTTGTATGAGTTTTATAGTCCCATGCTGTGTGATTGGGTTTATGGGATTTTAATAATTACTTTCATTGTGATTGTTATTTTATAACAAGGATATGATGATGTTGGAAATTTGGTGCAATTAAATAATTATATTTTTATTCTTTATAATTAAAGATGGAAAATAACATGAAGTTGGTACTTAGAAAATTCATTTCCGTTTAAACTGATGATTATCATTGTTTTATATTGTATTTTACGTTGGTATATTACAATTGGTGGGAGGTTTTATTGATGTTGGTTATTACCTATGAATAAATAAATATTGGTTTATTTATGGTTTGGCTTTCAAGATATAGCTAGCAGTCATAAAATATCATATTATAATTCTAAAGTGTGGTAACGTGTAGCAACTCCATGAATATGCATGAATGGTGGGTTCCTACGGTTTTGGCAGCAATGAAAAAATAGAAATACATTTTATAAGCAAAGCGTTATTGGGAATCTAATTGTGGAATGAGTATTCTTAGTTTGAAATTTATTCCATACGTTACGAAAACCACCCCAGTGTGTTGAAGAAATGAAGAAAAGCTCCTACAAAGAAAAATGTGGTGGAAGCATCCTACTTATTGAAAGTGCGCATCACTCTCATATATTCATATTTATGCATTAACAGATTGATTTTTTTTTTTTGGTAGAAATTCACAGATTGAATTTTTGTTTGAGTCATTGTTACATTATTTATGTCAGGAAATAATTCTTTCATTGGTGAATTTATGGTTTGTTTGATTTAATTACATGAAAGAGGATTACATTTAATCTTGATACATTTTATTAATTACATTGTTTAGTTGGGACAATAATGTAATTGAATGTAATCTTAATTACAATATATTACATCCAATCAGGTAATCCATGTTACATAACTCTGGTTATGTAATCTAGGTTATAATTTGTGTGAATTAATATATGGATATTTGTATATTTTATAAATCATTATTTAGACATTTATATCCTTCATTTTTAGTTTTAATAGAATTAAAAAAATTTATTTTTTATAGTTAAAATATACATAACTCTGATTATTTCATGATTCTTTGATAATATATCAAATAAACGCTGTTATTAATTCACTGTGGGGGGTTAGGAATCGGAAACATATATGTTGCGGTTGGGAGTTCCTTTTGTTCACCTAGGATGGAGTTTATAGTTCATTATAATGCAAATATATATATATATATATATCTCTGAGTATGTTTGATCGTGTTCTCCAAATGTGGTACTATATATGCAGTTTTATAAATAGTGGTGGATGTGGAATCTCTCAGTTTATGAAAGCACTGAGAAATAATTATAATATATGCTTTATATAAATAGTGGATGAAATATATATAGTTTTCTATAAAGAATTGAAAGTGTACATCATGATGTTTTTTCATGTGTTGATATTTATAATTTATATGGTGACGATTTTGTCTAGTATGATCTAAGGAAGTTAGAGAACCCCTTTGTATTTGGTCCAAAAGCGCTTTTTGGTCCTAAACCAACACCATGGTTCTGGCTTGCTCTCTCCAATTCTGCATTTTTCACGCCTGCCACTCCTTTTCTCTCAGCCTTTCCACCGTTTTCTCTCAGGCTTTCCACGCTTTCTCCAGCCAAAAGCTGATAGGATCAACTTTTAAAAATAAAAATAATTTTTTTGATAATTATTAATTATAAAATTTATTCACAATTTTTATTATGAAGCGATATTTTAATCTGATACATGTATAAATGATACACTTTAAAAAAATTCAATGTCATTTTTTTGATAAAATGGAAAAAAAATAATTTAATACATTACTTTATGCCCTTTTTGATCATTTAACATCCTATAGGCTATTCTAATATCAAGTATTTAAATATATTCATTTTTCTTATATTCACTTTTTTTCTAAAAGATATTCTATTCTCAAAAGCTATTTTAGGTATATCAAGATAAAAGCTATTTTCTAAAAACTAATCCAAACATACTTTAGATAAATTTGCAGAAAAGGAAGAGGATGAAGGAAGCGGAAATGAGAAAGGAGCAAAAGGTTTGAAGGAACCTGGGTCAAATCACGTCTGCTTCGGATGTAACGTAAAGCAAACTAGTCTTAACTGACCACTGAGTCTTGCAGTTTTTGTCCAATCTCTTGATATTCTACAGCTGGCATATTACTTTTCCCGCCCTTATGCAAATTCAAACTATCACTTTAACATTATGTCTGGGAATAGTTTTTTTAATTAATTTTACGCAATCTAAAGTAAGTATGTGAAAGAAGTTTTATCTCGATTTACGTAAAAATGTTTTTTAAGTGTTTAACAAACAAGCCGTAAATCTTTAATATAATATATATATACATAAATAAAAAGGAAGGAGAGAAGTCTGGAATAAAAAAAAGGAGATGAACACAACATATTCGTTTATTACAGGGTGACATACATCAATTACGAGTTTTTTTTAACAAGATACTTATAAATATTTGAAATTTTCAATTTTAAATTGTATGAATGTGTAATGATATTTATTTTTATTTTTTTTATTCATCATCGGTCTAACTCCCGATTTAACTTCAATTTAATCTATAGACCTTAATCCACTATCTTATCCGGCTCAATCACCAATTCGGGTACCTATAGCTTGATTCTAATTTGTTATGAAAGCATGAAAGAGAAAGAAGATAGGTGTATTTAATTAATCCAACTAATGCCTTCGATGTTTATCAAATAAACATAGAGGGCACTTTGAAACGTTGGGTTGATGATTTTGACAACTTGGTGATAATTAATTAGTCCGTGAGTTGTTTCACTAAAAAAAAAAAAAAAGAAGTCCGTGAGTTGGTTTGATGTGTGGCCTCAATTTCATACAAATCTCTATATAATCTCAGTATTAAACAAGGTATTAAAACTCGGACCGCACCTTGAACCGGTTGAGGCAGTGGGTCAAGGGTTAGAGGGTCGGATCGGGGTTAACCCGTGAGTCAGACCGGCTATATTAAAATAATATAATTTAATAAAAATACTCATATTTAATTATAAACAAATTAATATTATAATATTTAAACAAAAAATATACTAGATCTATAATGTTTTGTTGCATACATGTCTGACACAATTGTTTGATTATAGAAATAATAAAATATAACATTAAAAATAATTGTTTATTCTTATAATCATTCAAAAGCTATAAAATAATGAAACATTAAAACATAATCACTAATAGTTAATGGTAGCTTGATTGTGTAATTCAAAAATAAAAGTAAGAAATTATCAATATGATGATAAACTAAAGCAATAAATCCAATTGAAGGTATTATGAGTTCACTAAAATTTTAAAAAAAAATCAGATTTTTTTTTAAAAAATAGGCTTGACCCGGGTCACCACCGGTTTGCCTCGGGTTACTCGGGTTGAGGCCGGTTTACCTTGAGTCAAGCCGGTTCATCCCGGGTCGCCAAAATCCCGGGTTAGTGCTAGGACCGGATTGGTTTGGTGACCGGGTCGCCGGTTCCCGGGTCAACCTGGCCGGTCCGGTCCGGTTTTTAATTCATTGGTATTAAATGACTGATCCTTGTGTTGGTGAAAAAAAAAAGTACTGGTCCTTGTAAATCTTATTAATTAGTAAAATTATTCATACCTTAAATTGTCTAAGAATAATTGAGTAGATTCTATTAATATTTTTTAATATTTATTTTATTATATTTCATACCTTTTTATTCTAAAAGTACATGATCTGTCCCCTCAAATTTTTTTTCATTATAAAATATGCAAAAAGTACGATGTTACAAGTAGTCATATATATCACCTCAGTAGTTAATATAAAGCTCAATTAATTTTTTAAGGGATAAAAAAATATAATCTAATTTAATGATATATATAAATGAATATTTTTAAGTGATATATTTAAATTTATTATTATTTTAAAAACATTAACTGATTTTTCTATTAAGATATTAAGGACGGAAAGTAATATTAATAATATGTGTATATAAATTAGATACAAACAATAATGCTCATTGTGCACCCACGTATCTAAACTTCGAAACAAAAGTCTTTTGTTTTGTTCCACATACTTTATCTGCACGCTGTTTTTTTTTTTTTTTTGCTGTTTTGTTTTCGGTCATGTTCCTACTAATTGTACGATTGGATCTCAAATCTTTTAAAATAGATAATTTAGTGTATAGATGAAGAAAGAGGGAAAAATTATGTTAAATTATTTTGTTTACATTTTTAAAGGAAAAAAATTATATAAAAAATATCCATACTCTACCTCATGTTTGAGTGTGAGCACAATGAATTGTACATGTTTTCCCTCTATACTTGGGAAAGGACGCAGGGAATGGTTAAGTGTGGATGTAAGGGGATCTAGATGAAGATGTAAGAATTATAAATTCAATTTCTTATGGATAAATTGCCATGAAATTCAACTGAAAATTTGATATTTTTTTTGTTTTACCTTCGGGAATTATGGTACTTTGATGATATGAGGACCTAAGAATTAGATACAAAGTAATAAAGGATTTAAATGACAAATTATCATTTATATGGAGTTGCTCCATATTCTCATGGCGTACCTGGATGTCAAGACAAGAGACCAACGGATATTAATTAATCAGTTAAAAAGGGAGAACTTAGTTATTTCATCCGATTATTTTGTCTAACTCTAACTCAATTCTTTTTGCTAATAAGTTAATTCAATTTTAAAACTTTAACTCAATGCAACTGAATTACTATAATTTTTTGATTTAATTAGTTGTCTAAGAAATTTTGACTATCCGATTCAATCCCTATAAATTAGTCATAAAACATTAGTCTCTACGTTAAAAATTAACTTTAATCTTTATAATTTCATTTTATTTCTAAAAATAAAGCCCAAAATCTTAAATGATTGAAATGAATTATAGCAATTAATTTACCAAGTCAAAAATTAGGGAAATTCGATAAAATCAAACATCCCCCGAATAATTCTAAAATTTCACTGCAACCACTTGGACAAAACTGATATTAAATTGTGGTAAAAAGATATTGGTGCCCTTGCTTTATTTTAAAAATAGGGTTAAGATCCAATTTTGCCCATGTAAGTTGTCACGTAGAAGATTTGCCTTGAAATTTTTTTTGTTCAATATATTGCTCCAAAAGTTTCCAAGCCAAAGCAATGTCTCTTCGGCCATTATTTAGGTTAATTTTAATTGTTAGTTGACCTCAAGTGCTAAGCTGGCAAATCTGTCTATCATCCACATTATTTTTTATTTTGGTCTACTAGGGTTAGTGAAATTTTATAATTCTTTAGGGGCTAATAGATATTAAATTGCTACAAGGGGTTGCAGCGAAAGTTTCCCTAAATAGTTCTTTATGTTTCTTCCCTAACCTCCAGTTTAAACTAGAAAGAAATACAATTCATCAACAACAAATAAGCTAATTAACTCACAAGATTTAGGCGTACAATTCAATTAAAATTTAATTGTCTAAGAAACAATTTCAACCAATAATTTTTTTAGTTTACAAATCTAATCTTTGTGACCCAAAACCATAAACAATTAAAATTTACATGAACTCATTACTGTTGTAGTAACTCAAGGAAGTGAGCTAACCACACTCTTGCAAAAGAAAGATTAGTGTTGGTTTGCAAATAAAACTATGCTAGAATACAATATAGTAGTACTAACCAAGTTAATATGTAAGAAGCCTATTCTTTACTTATTTAATCAAGTGTAATTATCAAGTGTGATGGAATCTTGAGTTTTGCATTTCTTCTATAGGATTGGTTTTCTCACCTCGGCGTGATGTGGGACAATGTAACCCTATTAATGGAAGGATTGTCTTTGGAATTTTTTGATGTAGATGAATCTTTTAGGTCTATTCGTCCAACTGAAAATGCAGGATGATTAGGCTTGGGAAAGGTCATTGTGTCACTTGCGAGCATGACTAGAACAGTGGACATGATTGGTCGGTGTTTTGCATCTTCTTGGACACAAAGCAAACCAATGTGTATGCACTTCAAAACCTCACTTTCTATGTACGAATCTTTCAGCATTGGATCCATGAGTTCCAAACATTTTCCTTCACACCATAGATTCCATGTCTGCAAAGAAATTACAAAATCTTTGAGATTATGAGAATATGTATTGAAATCAAATTTCATACATCTTAGTAGAAATAGTTCTTGATATAATACTTGAACATCTCTTTCCAAATCTAGCTTTCTTCTTCAAAGATAAAACAAAATTTTATTAAGACCAAGAAAACTCAAATTAAAAAAATATTGTTTGTAAGGACTAATGTGTATATTCTATTGTTTTGAGACTAGAGTTATATACATTCCCAATGATCCGGTTGTTAGTTTGAAGATAACTTTCTAAGTCATAGAAACTTACCCACACTCTTAAAACTGAAGATTCTTGTGTTAGATAGCAAGTTAGAGATTACATAAAGAATTATTTATTATGAACTTTTGCAAAGAACTACATGTTTTTTTTCTCCATTTGAATTGGTGAATGTAGAGACTTTTATCATTATAAAATTTAAAATTATTAATTTAGAGTAAAAAACTTACATAAATTAGAAGACTTTGACGAGTTTCGGAGAAATGGAAAGATCTAACCCTTTTTCCACATATGATTTCAAGTAGAAGAACTCCAAAGCTAAAAACATCGGATTTCACTGAAAATAATCCTTCCATAGCATATTCAGGAGCCATATATCCACTGTTTTGAATCAAGTCATTAACAATTTTTGTCATTCATCAACTAATTTCTTAAAAACTTTAAGTAATAACCTTCAAGTATAAAAGGAATAAACAAGATGAGAAGTAAATAACCCTTACTAAGTACCCATTACTCTAGCGGTATTTATTCCTTGATTTGGCGCTCCTTCAAAAGATCTTGCTAGTCCAAAATCTGATATTTTTGGATTCATCTCATGGTCCAAAAGGACATTGCTAGCTTTCAAATCTCTGTGAATAACTCTAAATCGAGAGTCTTCATGAAGATATGAAAGTCCCCTTGCAATCCCATTAATAATATTTAATCTTCGTTCCCAATCTAGTTTCTTTCTATTCTCTTCATCTAACAAAAGATGTTCAAAAAAATTATTGATTACATCATACAAAGTGAAAATTAAGATTTGCATGTTATTCTCTAAGAGACTTTCGTAGAAATGCTACTGCATATGTATTCCCTCTAGTCCTTTCTACTAGAAAAAAATAACTGATTTATCAAAACCAAGAAATACAATTAAAATTAATTAAGATTGATGAACATATTACATATTTAATTTTCTGAACAAGATGTAAATCATTTAAACAATTGTTCAGTGCACTCATCAAAACCAGAGTTGACTACAATGTAAATCACAGTAATAAAGATTATTAGGTGAGCTTTATAAAACCTTAATCTATTGAAGCCAAAGATCAATCTCAGAAGGTATCTACACGTGCACACGATATTCAATTTTCATGCTAGAACATGCTATTATTTATTGTTCTTTTTTTGCTAAGTACAAAAATCCTCCTACTAGAAAGGAGGCATATGTATATCTCATCTTCAAAATCATAGTAATTGATAAATGTAAGTTTGAGAAGCATATGATAAATGTTATGATACCCTATGTATAGCTACATCCAATAAAACTTCGTACTAAAGTAATACTAGCAAAAGATAATAGTTTTTGTACATGAAAAAGTATCATAAGCTAGTGAGGAGGAGCTCTTGCATGGATGGAACAATAAAAAGAAAAAAATAAAACAGAAGAACTCAATATTAATTTTAAGCCACATAAAGAAACATGGATAACACCAAATAGATAGAGATGGAGTCTATAGAAAACTTACCAAAAAGGTGGAAATCAAGGCTAGAATTTGGCAGATATTCATATATAAGAAGCTTTTCATTTTCATCCACACAACAACCCAAGAGTCTGACAAGGTTTCTGTGTTGCAGTTCTGCTATGAATATCACTTCATTTTTAAACTCTTCTGAACCTTGACTTGAAGTTTGAGAAAGTCTTTTCACAGCAATGTCCCTCCCATCTGGTAATGTCCCCTAATTAAAAAAGTTAATAAAAATGTAGGAACGTTAGCATATTGGCCAAATGAAGCCAAACATATATCATAGAATAACATGTATATTGATTGAGCTATCAAGTTAGATTCAAATGAATCTTCATGCTTGCTACTAAACTAACATAATTGGTTATCAAAAAAATATTAATCTACATGCCCTTATAGTTTCCCTCAATTTCGAACCAAGTCCATTTAGTTTACTTTGTTTGAAATGGACCCTTATTGTTTGATTCAATAATTTTAATTTACAGTGTTTATGAAATTTCATTTATAAAAATGTATAGATGTTAAAATGACGTTAAAAGAAATGAAAGAAATTCCATAAAGCCTATGAAATTCTATAAATTGAAATATACCACTTTTTATTCTCAAGGATGATGCTATAAGTACCCGATTATTCATACAAAAATAAACTACAGGGACCATATTCAAAATTTAATTAAACTATAAGGACTTACTGATTAATTTATCCTTCAATTATAACAACTTAATTAAAAATTAAATTAAAAGAAAAATACAACCTTAATTTAAGAATAGACAAATAATCTTCATTGTCAATATCATATATATATATATATATATATTTTGCCAACCATTGTCAATATCATAAGTTGTATAAATCCAATATATCGGTACATACCTTATAAACAGGACCAAACCCACCTTCTCCCAATTTAGATGCTTCTGAAAATTGGTGCGTACTCTGTTGAATAACAAGTAAAGGGATTGTGGGAAGGTCTGTGTTCAACGAAGTCTCTCTTTCAGAAATGTCGTGAAACATAGGAGTGGTCTCCAACGGAATATCATCTACAAGACAAAGCACATAAATTGATATTTGATATTATGACCATGTACGTATTTACACACATGTATATGTGAGACAGAACATTGAGAAATTTGATAAAGGAGACCAAAAAAAGTGTATAAAATCAATGCAGTTTGAAAAAATTTTGGTACAACCCTATCATGTATAATCTTCATTGAGAATTTTGATTGGGTTAAAATGCAAATTTACACCGGAAGATTTTTTTCTCATGAACAATGGTAACTTTGAAAGTTTTTTTAGAATAATATTGCTATATTTACTATTAAAAATGTTAATGGTCATAATTGGTTTTTTCCAGTGTAGAGTAATATTACTATTTTAGAATTTTCTGTATAACATTGTTCTTAAGCAAAAACTTTATGCACAAATTTACACCTTAAACAGTTTTGATGTGTCGTCTATATATCATCGCTCCATGTCATCATCGAAGTAGCAGTACTAACTAAAACGAAACAAACAATAAAGATATATCCAATATAATTAATATAAAAATTCTAACCTTTTCTGGTCTTCCTCCGCCAGAAGATGAAGATAGACATACTCAATATAGCTAGGGTCACTAATACAGTTATGCTTACGATCAAGGCTCTTGACTTGGTAAAACCGTTATGGGCTGCACTAATGACAAATCAACATGAGGTGTTAAAACACACACACACACACACGCGTTAAGGTGGCTTCTTGGAAGAGACACATTTACATTATAAGTCATTAAAAAGGGTTCGTATCAAGGGCAAGACGGTTTAGCAAAACTCTTTTTTTTTTTCTTTTTTTTTTTGCCAACTAGCGAAACTCTAAAAAGAGGAAATGCAAGTGCTATAGTAGAAGTGAAAAAGTTAAGTGGAAAATCTTTAAAAATTATTGAAGGATAAAGTTTTAACTGTGTACCATTTGAAAATTGAAATTTACTTATTTCACATAACAAATTTACAAAATGTTAAAAAATAAAGCATCTAAGGTGTGTATGTGGATGTCATTCAAGAGAGACAACGTAAGTTTTAGAATAACAAGGTATCAAATATAATATAATAAATATTAAAAAATATTAATAGAATCTACTCTATTTATTTTTAGACAATTTAAGGTATGAATAATTTTAATAATTAACAGATTGTGTGTGCGTGGGTGCACTTGTACACATGTCAGATTTACAAGGACCAGTCATTTAATATTGAGATTATATAAAGATTTGTATGAAATTGAGGCTACACATCCCACCAACTCATTTGACTAGCTTTTTTTTTTTTTTTGAACTGATTTAACTAACTTGTTAATTATCCAGACCGCTTCTGGAGCCAAGATGTCAAAATCATCAACCTAACGTTCAAAGTGCATAAAGTAGCAGTTGGATTAATTAAATACAACTGTCTTCTTTCTCTTTCATGGTTTCATCAGGGCAACTGGTTGGAAGGTTTTCAGCAGAGTTTGGGCTTCCTACCTACCACAGCGATTGAGCTTGCTGCCATATACGCAAGATTAATCTTTTGTCAGTCATAAGATTTTACAAAGATCTATTTATACACTGATTTGCTAGACGCAATTCAGTTGTTATTTACTGATTGTAGTGCTTCTCACACACTTTGGGAGGAGGTTAATGTGATTAGATCTCTGATCCTATCTAATTGGGATATTTAGGTTATCCATGCCCATAGAGAGGCACTTAGCTGTGCTGACCAGATAGCAAAAGCTGGTCATGATCCTAGCTTGTCGGA
>QFDD01001602.1:0-17956 GCA_006871305.1 Vachellia collinsii | reverse complement strand
ATACTTTTTATAAGTAATAAGTATCAAAATTACTTGAAATGAATCTGTAGTTAAAATTAATTTAAAACATTAAATGTCTAAGAAATATAACTTTTTTTCAACCCATACCTTTATTTATAAATATAACAAGTGTGAAAAGAGATATAAAAAAGATATATAACTAATTGAGTGTTATTGATAATATTGTTTATGAATAAGACTAGAGAGAGTATGTTATAACATATCATGGATGTTCATTATTCTAAATTAATTCATTAGAAGTTGAGCTATCAGCACATTGTTGTTATCAAGAGGCTTTGTTTTGATGGATAAGTTTGTCATAAGCCAATGTTGGTCAAATGGTCCGTGGACAGGTCCGCATGCTAGAGGAGAGAAAAGTCATTTGATTTGAAGCAAAAAGGTTAGTAAAAGCCCAAATTAACTTAAATATAACTACTTCTTTTTAGTTGAGATTGAATTTTAATTCATCGTCTAATGAAATCAAACTCACTCTTCATGAGTAGCCTAAACACACATTGACATGAGCATGTCAATTCTATCCTTAGGCTTCTCGATGTGTTTTTTTTTTATTTCTTTTCATGTATCTTAAGATAGGGCATCTTTTATGTACATTACTGGCTACAAACTAATCCGGATTAAGATATGACAGGAATCATTAAAGTTTGACACCTCTAACCCTAAGGTGCTGCATTCACACATATCTTTAATTAGGCTTATCAACGTGTCTATTGTTTATTTTGGTTGCCCTAAGTTGACCTCTAATCCAATGGGTACTTTGATCTTTAATGAAATTATTTTATTAAAATAAACTCTTTTATTTAATAGCCTAACATGATAAACGAATGTTTAATTTTTATTGTAAGATGTCTATTTTTAGAACTAGACACTGTCTTAGACAAAATCATCTCAAATATACCTTATTGGAATTGAACCTCTTCAACAGCTATGGCAGCGATCATGACTGCCAATATCAGCCGAAAACAATTTAGATTTCTTTTTAAACATCCACACCACATATATGATACAACATGTCTGCTCCTTTTAATAAGAATATGAGGAGTAATTGGACTAATAAATAAATAAATAGTGGGGAGCAATGAGGGAGAGGCCAAATGACTTTTGAGATGCATATAATTTATTTTAATAAATTTGTTTGTAAACACCCCCTAAAAAAAAAAAACAAACCCGGGGGAGTCCCCAGCAGGGTGGCTACGAAATCCGAGAGGCTTCTTTATTCCACCGACTCTATGTTGGGACTTGCAGGCATCCCCCACGCCACACGTAGCCCTTCGTTGCCGCTCATCCCATTCTGCAACATCTCGCCACAAAATCAATATTTTAAAACCAATGACAATTCTGACTTCATATCTTCACTCTAGATAGGTAAATTGAAACACTCTCGTGCCCTTCTTTGCTCAAGCGTATCTCTTGGTGGTTTTCTCTGCTCTGTTTTGACTCACAGACATCAATCTTTTCTAGAAATTCCCGCAAGATGGATGACTCTGTACCGGAAGGCGAACCTATGCTTCTTCCATTGCATCTCATGCCAGAAGGAGGAGGAGTAGAAAACAAATCTGGGTTTCACTCTGATCAGAAAACCCAACGGAAGAGACAAGAAGAAGGTGAAGGCGGTGGTGGCCTGATCAGGAACTTGATGTCCACCATGGCAAGTCCTCTGGGAATGAAAGCAGGGGAAGCTGAAACAGAGGACGACACCAGAGACGAGATTCCGAAGAAGGAAGGCGAAGAAGAAGGAGGAAGAGGGATCTTGAATAACATAATTTCCAATTTGTTTCATCAGAATGATGACGAACAAGGTAAGAAAATTGAAGATGATGATGATGAAGAGAAGAATAAGCAGGTGAAAGCAGAGGAGCAGAGTAATGGCGGCGTCCTAAAAAACATCGTCTCCCACTTGCCTCCTTCAATCCCAGGTACTTCAATCAACACTGTGACTTGTGGGCTGATGGGGAAAAAAAACTAAATAAATCATTTATATCCGTTTTCGTGAGATAAATTAGCATGATCTCAGAAAAAAAAGGTCATTATGATTTTTATATTAAGATAGGAGGCAGTATTTATTCTTTCATACGTTCAATTATTATCAAGGAGAATATATACAGAACTGAATTAGTCTCTGTATCAATGGCTTCATAATTAGAGCTTGGATGTGTTTATATATCAGACGATGCAGCTCCCACAGCTGACGAGGCTACCATTCTTATAAACTCTCTCGTTCGGGATTAAGGTTACCGGAAGCTCTGCTCAACTTCACGGCCGGCCACCAACCTTCATTTGTTTTTATTTTCTTCTCATATTTTTGTATTTCTTGTTAATTTTTTAAATTGTGTGCAACTGTGATTTTTCTCCCAATTGACATGGACTTGTAATTATTCTTCAACGTGGAGGTTAAAAGCAACCCCATTTGAGGCTAGGTGGAATGGGATGATTTTTCATGATTTTAGAAATTATCGACTTTTATATGATAAGGTACTCACGTTCTAACTGTTACCTAAAACTTATTTAAATAAATGTTCAAGAAGTTGTGATAAAATTACTTTAAACAAGTTATTTCTATCATTACTTTAAACAATAGTTGGAAAAAGTTATTTCTATCATTATTTTAAATAAATCTTTCTTCAATGGAAATCCAGGTTCATTGGACACTTATTTTAATTAAGTTTTGCATTAAAATAGATAATCTCTGGTGAAAAAAATTAACATGGTTATACTAAGAAGACCAGCGCACATTCTATAGATAACTAATTTAACCATTTTTTAAATCTTTAAAAATTATTCCATAAGCTTATACAATAAAGACACCGGAGGAGGATGGTAGAAATACACCACTATTACATTAGGTTAAAGTTGACACACGCATTGAATTGTTAGATAAGATGGCTAAAAAACTATAACTGTTATAAAATAGCCTGAGCCACCTAAAGGTGATTGGTCTAGTGGTGGGTCAATTAGACTATAATAATTGGTTTGGTTTAATTACATAAAAAATGATTAAATGTAATTATATGTATTATATTTTTTTTGCCAAAGATGATTAAATGTAATCATATGCATTATATGATTATACATGTTGGGTGATATAATAATGTAATTGAATGTAATATTGATTACAATGGAATTACATCAAATCAGATAATTTCCATTACATAGTTTTAACCGTATAATTTAGATTACAACTTATATGAATTAACATGTGTGTATTTGTATATTTTATAAATCAATATTTAAATTCTTATATTTTTCATTGTTAGTTTTCAAAGAATTAAAAAGTTTATGCACATTTTTTTATTATTTTTATAGATAAAATATAAATATCATATCATCAGTTTATAATTATTTATTAACATACTAAACAAATACTATGTAATCATTATTTTATTGTGTTACATTCTCACTCATCACATTCTATTGTATTCCAATAAACTCTGTGAACCAAATAGGCTGTAAAACCTTGATTTGGATTAATTGGTTATTATGAAAAATATCAATATTTTTATGAAAAATATACCATATCATATCATCAGTTTATATCAAATAATTAATATGTATGATCAACTGATCCAAAAAAAAATGTATGATCAATCTTTCCATTGTAATAATAAGTATAATAATATAACACAGAATCTATCATATAATTACTTGTCAAATTCTACGGAGATAACATTTTCCCCCCTTTTTGGTACAAGATAATATACTGGTTTTTCACTTTTGTAACAAGAAGAAAAAAAAGGACGTACTGTTTTGAAGTCATTGGATCGAAAGAAGCCCAAGCTTCGGCCCATAAGCCCATAAATTTTGCTACCCTATTCGTTTCAGAGCTTTAAGCCTCCGGAATTGAATGCGGCACAAGTTCCACCCCGAGCCGCATCTCTTAGACTCAGCTTGGATCTGAGGACAGTACACCTCAACAATGGTTAGACGTTCTCCCTCAACTTGTTTACTGCAACTTCTTTCTTTTTACCTTCAGTTTCACTGTTACTGGTTTTCTGGATTTTTTTTTTGTTTTACTCTGCAATCTGTATCTGTTTCGGCTCTTTTCATTTTGATAGTTTCCCCATCAGTCATAATGTATTGAGTTTTAGTCTATGCACTTGAATTATATGTTTGTGTTGTTTTGGTTGCCACATTTTTTTGTTGGTAAATGTTTGTGTTCATTCTTTCCTTCTCATACCTTGTTGACTTGATATAAATAGTCTGAAGCAAATTTGATATTATGGTTTCTTGATTTCAACTATGTTCTTGATATTATTTGCTTTCCGCTGCTCTTGGAGTGATTTAAACTGTTAATGTTCCACACAGAATTATAACATGATATATGTACGATGAGAAATTGTGGGCGGTGGATAATCGGAAGTCTCAAAACTTGACTATTAGTGTTTAGACAGGCAAATATTTGAGATAATTGACCTGGTTTACTAAATATTCTCCCTCGTTTTCTTTTGGGATAGAAAATTAAAGTGTTTGCTTCCAGAAAAGTTAATGTTGAATTGATGGGGGTTCTAATTCTGTCTTGATACGCTGCCCTTAGCTCTTGCCGTTGATGTAGATGATGCTTTTCATCGGATATTCCTGTTCTGGGGCGATGCTCTAGTATCTTGATATTTTAATCTATGAATTTGGAATATTTGTTTGTACATTTGTTCGTTCTACTCACCATGTTTAATTGTTTTCGAGACTATTTAGTAGCTATGAGGTTCTTAGATCATCATCATTTGTGCCCCTCATATTCTAATTTGCATACTTTCTTATGCATTTCAGGCTAGAGGGTTGAAGAAACACTTAAAGAGGCTCAATGCCCCAAAACATTGGATGCTCGACAAGCTCGGTGGTGCCTTTGTAAGCACATGATTATAAATTCTTGTTTCAGCTATCCTATTTTCACTTGTTTTCATTTGTGGCATCCAATCAAGTTATGTGCTTAATGCCATGTTTGTGCAGGCACCCAAGCCATCATCTGGACCTCACAAGTCAAGGGAGTGCCTGCCACTTATCCTGATCCTGCGTAATAGATTGAAGTATGCTCTCACCTATAGAGAAGTTATTGCCATCTTGATGCAGCGCCATGTTCTGGTTGATGGCAAGGTTAGGACCGACAAGACATATCCTACTGGTTTCATGGGTATGTGCTTCCAAACAGGATGGCCTCACGAGATATGTAAATTATGATGTCAAAATTATTTTTGCTCGAGTATTTTCCAATATTTCCGCTTTT
Source organism: Vachellia collinsii (assembly GCA_006871305.1). NCBI lineage: Eukaryota > Viridiplantae > Streptophyta > Magnoliopsida > Fabales > Fabaceae > Vachellia > Vachellia collinsii. Next base: position 12,723 of record QFDD01001602.1, on the reverse strand, counting down.
ATGATTCTTTTTGGCTGCTGTAGAATTCTTTATAAAACAAATTACAGTCTACCTGTTTTATTACTGAACAAATTGGAGTTGTCTTTCCCGTCACTGATTTTATTGAATCCAAGGCTTTGAGTGTTGCATTTTTCAACAGTGATTTAATTGTACTTAACTATTTGCTGTTACCAGATGTTGTGTCCATACCCAAGACCAACGAAAATTTCCGTCTACTTTATGACACAAAAGGTCGTTTCCGTCTGCAATCTATAAGGGATGAAGAAGCAAAGGTTTGTTCTTATTTATTCCCTATTATTTCGATTATTAACTATTATTATAAATATTTTATCTTTAGCTGGTTTGATGAATGATTCATGTATACTATACCCAGTTAAAATTACTGATGGTTTTTAAACCAAAGGGAAAATAACAAAACCTACCTATGATTCGGACCCTGTGGAAAAGAGATCTATAGTTGGATAGATAAACTTGGATTGGTTAACCATGTGTTTTGGTTGTTTTTGTTGTTCAATAAAATGTCATCACTCCCAAGTGAACTGAAGACATAAAAGATGAAAACAAATTGTTCTCACCAACAGGTTACAGGTTCATGTATGTGGGATGTGATATTGCCCACGTATCTCACTCATCCATTGTATTTTACCTACTGCGATAACTTCCTTTGTTTTTCATTTCACATGCCTCTTCTCATTCTAGTTCCATAGATTCTTTTGCTAAGTTGATCTTATAACATGGATTTTGGTTATCCAGTTCAAGCTTTGCAAGGTACGATCGGTTCAATTTGGGCAGAAGGGCATCCCCTATCTCAACACCTATGATGGGCGAACCATCCGCTATCCTGATCCCTTAATCAGGGCAAATGACACCATCAAACTGGACTTGGAGACTAACAAGATCACTGACTTCATCAAGTTTGATGTGGGTAATGTGGTCATGGTGACCGGAGGAAGGAACAGAGGCCGTGTCGGTGTTATCAAGAACAGGGAGAAGCATAAGGGAAGTTTTGAGACCATCCATGTTCAGGATGCAACCGGTCATGAATTTGCTACCCGTATGGGAAATGTCTTCACCATTGGCAAAGGTACAAAACCATGGGTTTCTCTTCCCAAAGGCCGGGGTATTAAGTTATCTATCATTGAGGAGGCTAGAAAGAGGCTGGCTGCTCAACAAGAGTCAACTGCATAAACTTGACCACATCATCATACTGTTGGACTGGACAATTTTGCTATATCAGATTGTCTTGAAGGGCAACTCTGGTGCTGTGCTTAAGAATAGTTTTATTTATAAGCCAACAAAACAATTTTGAATTAGCGATTATGTGATCTTCTGAGTGACATGGTCTTTATTTAAGCTGTGTTTTATATTGCGTTACAATGCTATGGCTGTGCGGATGCTTTTCTATCAGAATGATTTATTTGATGGCTTTGCTGATTGTAGAGTACTATGGGCCATGGAAAGCAAATGTTTGCTATCAAATTGTTGGCTCTCCTTCGCAAATTAGCCGCAATTAACTTTCGTTGTGTATTAGGTTAGTGATCGGCCCTGGAAAATATGGTGAAGTGAGACTGATATTTAGGTCCTTAATATTAGATATAATTGGGGACTCAATTTGGTTCTAAATATAAAATGTTAATACACTATCTTTCAAATATGTAATTTCTACCCTCAAAATAATCCTATTATTTGCATATATTAAAAAAGTTTTCTTAAATATATAATTTCAATGCACATAAATGAAGATGATATTTTAGGTAAGTTAGCATCTATTTATTATAAATAACTAATTTAACTAATTTTTTTAAATATTTGTAATTCAATTACCCCGCTCTTATATTTTGGAGGTTGTATTATACTATTATATTGAGCAAAACCCTAAGATACCCAACTTTCATGATTTTTTTTACTGTCCATTTTGTGTATGAGCGTTGAAACAGTCATACATATGGTACTCTGAGATTCATATACTATCTAATGTCTCTAAAAAGATGTATTATATTTAGAATCAGAGGCAATCAAAATCATTTGTATTTTAAAATGAATCCATATTTATTTCATTATTTACATTAACTCTTTAAGACGTGGTATGTTCATACATTAGCGACCCTAGCAAGAGAAAACTGAATGAATTTTCAGCAGTATGGTGTATCAATGGATGTGCCAAGCGTGGCACTGTGTGGAGCCAGTATAGTATAGTAGGTGAAATGTCAAAACAGTTGAGAGAGCATTCCCAGAAATAGTTTCCCAGCACATGGTTCACTCCTTAACTTTTTTAATATTGCATTGACCCAAACTAATATGCTATTACAGACAATGATTGCATTGCTATTGGAATCCAAATCCTATTTTCTATTTATAAATTTTTATAATAATTTCTCTAGTCTTCCTATCAAAGAGCACCAAACAAGCATATACTTAACCATTTAATATCATGTTTTGTGAATATCATATGACTGTTCCTTGGATGCCATAATAAAGCCCTTATTATTACTCTGCAGAAGACTGAAGAGAGCGAGTAAGATACAAACACAAAGGCACTAAAAGAAAAACCAACCAACCGCTTGGACTAGGGTCCCATCTCCACTATATATTGAAGCATAATGAAGTTGAGAATATTTGGTGAGAGTATAAGTGGGAACAGCTAAATCCAAATGAATTCCTTCTGCTCACTTTCTATTTCACTGTAATTCTTCTGTATTTAATTATGACTTTAAACTCATTAAAATCCTATCACTACCTAACGAGTTGGTTTGATTCTTATCCTTACCAAATCTAATACTAAGGTTCCACATTTAAGTAGTTAAGGTTAAGTAGCATAGATTATAAGATAAGATATCAAGTGTTCACGCCTAACATTATTATTTTTCTATGGTTCAGCGTACATGGGTCAACTGGGTATTTGGGTTAGGATTTAAGAGAAACTTACCTCAATGTATTTTTTCTTGCAGAATCTTTTGGGGAGGAGCCAATGTTCCTGTCATTATATAAATGGGTAAAAAATCATACCCAGAGACTAATGTCTTCTTCTTTGTTGCTTTCTGCAATGGCAGGATATGTCTTGTTGTTGCATGAAGGGCCATATATAATAATTCTCAGATAGCAAGATGGATATATAAAATGGCGCTGCGAGTAAGAGAAGAACTAACTATCTGAGCCGAGGATGGCTAAGTTAAAGGGATGGAAGTACTTCAAGCACTGGTCTCTCTGCTCAACAAAGGCTATACTTCTCAAAGTAACTGCACACTTCAGATTCAAACCGAAGAGTAAGTAACCGACTGCTTCATTCTTTAGAGTGTGTATCTCAGAGTAAGATCATATTTAGGAGTATTCTTTTTCTTGGTATTCGTTTTTAATGTATGCTTATTCATATAATTGAACTAGAGAAAGCCAATAAGTTGAATTGGTTTCCGGAGAGACTGTCCATGATCTTGTGTTTGTTATGGTGTTGACTGCAGAAGGGTACAGAAATGAGCTTCTTGATCTTTATGAGGACATGGAATCTTGTGGGGAATATGAAGATATAAGAGTGATGTGGAGAATGATTCAATCTTCTTATTCTTCTAATTGTGCTTACATCACAAAGAGGAATAATAGATCTTCATATTGGCTCCAATGTTTTAGGCCGGCTTGAATTGTTTTGGCACGGAATAGACAAATTATCCTTCATCTCTCGCCGAATAAATGTTGGTTCTATGCAGAATTTGGCCAAGGTTTAAAGAGTGGAAGAGGGGAAGAACAAATGAAAATTGGCAACGTATCATGATTTCTATACTGTCCAGATACATTGTCAATTATCCAGTTTATTACACCACAAGTTTTGTAATATATTTGAGAAACTTGCTGCCTTTGCTTTGGGTAAAGTCAAGAGGTTTTAGTTTGAAAAAGTTCAGTTAGGATTAAAAACTTGATATGGTTAATTTCGTCAAAGAAATTTTCGCTAAGCATGCAAATTGCAATCTTCCAATTTATGTTTCTATAGCCATCTGACATTTTATAATTTATCGTTTAGTAGCCTACTTTTAATTAGCATATCATACCAAACACAGAAATGTTATAACATCCAAGATTCCCAAAAATATGAATTAACAGAGTATTAAGCAGCTTCTCCTCTGTTCCGCAATATAGAGATTCAAGTTCAAAGTTTTCTGAAACAAGTTGAACAAAAAAAGTTGAGCGGGTAAAACAGAATAACAACCAACAGTAAATGGCTTTTATTTCTAACATTCAAATCCAGAAATGCCAAGAGATGGCATTACATGACACTGGCCTCCTACAAAGAGATGACAAACTAGAGGTCTCTTAGTTCCTCCATCTACTTTACCTAAAAGGAAAATCAAATACACTATTCTACAAAGCCTAGACAAACCACATCTTAGAAACACAATTGTGAGCGCGGATACGCAGGGAAATCATGCATGCCCATTTTCCTCATGAAGAAGCCTTTGATCGAAGTGCCAAACACCTGCGAGTCACAAAACAGTAATTTTCTCAGAACCCATCACTCTCTATATATTCTCTTAATCTCGCTGTCTTTATAAGGAAGCGGCTATCAAGTAAATTCCTGTATAAGCTTAATTTACATCAGCTCATGAATCAGTGTTTGCTACGCATGATTCAAGAACCTCTACCACCTTAAAATTGGAATTTACTGAAGGCAAATCTCATCCATTTGGGAAGGGAGTTTACAAATAATATGATAGGCTGAGTTTCCAAAAGAAAAAGGCGAGCTGAATAGACCGTATACATACCATGACCCTTTCCAACCATTCTCAGCTGCGCCACATACTCTGCTATCTTCTTAATTGCTTCAACCTGTACACAGAAATTTAGACAGTCATTAATCGCATAACTTTAGATAGGTCAATATCACTTTGTTGATATTTAAAACATGCATTTTTAGTTTTTACTGCCTATTTCCTTTTCATTTCTTCACCTAGACCTTTTTATTAAAATAAATACATAATTGTCATCTTTACAGGTAAATCTCGATTTTCCTAGTTCTACTTTGAGACTTTAGGAAACAAGTACAATAATATGAACTTTCGAAATATCACAATCCAAAACGTAGCATGTGACAATAGAAAGCCCAAGATTTATACTCTAACGAGGGATCTAAGTCCATATTTTTGCAATTGGACTAATAACCAATTGCTCGGAATCTAGGATATCTGTATCTCATCTTTCACCAATCCCATGTCCACAAGTCTTGGTGAATGTCAACCATACCAAGGGGTAAAGCGGACATGAAGCAGAAGGGTCCATACCTGCTCAGCTAAAAATTCGCTCTCAATGAAGTCAGCCATTTGAGGATCCTTGTTTTGATCAGCCACCTGTTATTCATCATGAACAAAGGAAGAAGAAGATCATCTTAAGGCACTGGCTAAGCCATGTACAGAACCATTCTGTTCATTAGCTCTAGAAACCTGACTTAGGTGGTGTTTGGTAGATGAAAATATTTTCTAGACAAGTGAAAATCAAAATCCAGTTAAATTGTTCTGAAGTTCCAAGATCCATACACTGCAATTGGTGGATGTCAACTAAGAAAGAATTAACAACACAGGCATCGAGATTTGAATTGCTCATATACTTGAAAAATCCATTGATGAATCTCACGCTCAAATTTTTTTTGTTCTAAATAAGTATCCAAGTATATAGAAAATTAAGAACGCCTTACGCTGTGCACATGCAGAAGTTTATCGTTTGTTAACTTCTCCAAAGAAAGAGCTAACTCCATGGCTGGATCAAGCAAAAAGGTAACCGAAAGGATGGTCAAAAACAGATCATTGTTCAAACAAGTGGAGATAAACAATCAGGAAACAAACTCACCATACAACGCATCGCCCTTTTCCGGGTGCTCATATTCAGAGGGGGGGGACTTGATGGGGTGAAGTACCACTCGTCCACCACGAACATTCTAAACAAACAACATTCATATGAATAAATACATTCAACCATAGAACAAGATAGATCTCTTGTTGATGACAAAAGCAAACATGGGAGAATAGGTTTTTGAGGACCTGATATTTCATAAGCTTTTCAGCATGCTCTCTTTCTTCTTCACTTGCTTCCCTGAAGAACCTGTTCGCAGCAAAACAAACATGAGCAAGCCTATTTCGGAAATGAAGGAATTAATATGAGCGAGGTTTATGGGATTCCGGTTCATTACCTTGCGAAGCCTTTGAGAGCTATGTTGTCCCTGTCGAAGTACGCAAACAAGGAGTGGTACACATACGAAACGTTGTATTCCACGCTGTTATTTGAATAAAAATAAAATAAAATAAAATCCGTCAGAAGAGAAGAGCAATAAGTACGGATAATTAACAAGAAAACATATTATCGAGATATAATACGGTTCAAGCAATATTAAGCATCAACCATAGCCACTAACGAGAACAAAAGCTATTAAAGACTATATCAAAACGGTTCTTCGAAGCAAAACCTAGAAGTACTGTTCAAGGAAAAGTGAAAGACAGCTGAAACGAGCAAGCAAAAAGATAAATAGTGAGAGTTAAAGATGAAGCACGCACTTAATCTGCTCGTTAATAGCAGCTTCACACTCATCAGCATAGTTCTGACGAGCCATGGAAACCTGAGGCGACATCGGAACAGCAAGAAAATCTTTCCTCACCTCCTCAAATGGCTCGAATATGACGCCGGTGAGAGCGGTGGGGTTGTCCGTCCCTGCGGCGAAAACCCTGAAACTTCTGCCTCCCGATCCGTTAGGAACAAGAGACAGAGAAGGAGAAGGCACAGAGAGAGCGAAGCTCAGAGAGGAAGTAGCAGAGATGGGCTTTTTCAGAGTATCCCCAGCAATAGAGGAGAGGAAAACGGAGGACAATTTGGAAGATGTGAGAGCCATTTCGATAGAGCTCAAGAACGAGAACTCGGAAGAGGATGAGAATTGAAAGAAGAAGAAGAAGAAGAAGAAGAATCAAAGGCGGCTCTGAGGAGGATGAGAATGGAGGAAGGACAAGGGTGGTATATGTAGGAGCGGTGAGGGGCATTTCCGTAATTCCAGATGAACTGATCTCTTTTGAGGACCGTCGGATGAAGAACTACGTGGAGGGTGGAGATTAGGTGTGGGGTACGGGCGTGTGGCGAGCTCGTGGCCTAATCCAGTGAGAAAGCAGAATATTCGGTCCACAAAGCAATCGTTCCACCTTTCAGATTTCATGAAAGTTCATTTGCACTCTAAGACACTTGCGCGAGTTTGTTAAGCCGGCATAGTCGCTCTGAGATTGAACCACGCACAAAATATATATATATATATATTTGGGGTAATATATCCTTGTTAATAAAAGTAAAAAGATACATAATAATATTAATAAACCTTCATTTCATAAAATCGGGCGTCAGAGATGGTGAAGGACGAAATTTTTGGAGTAGTAATATACCCTGTTTCAAATTTGTATTGGAAGAGTCCTTATTTATCTATAATCATATCACTATATATCCTTAAAAATAGGATGTGTTTAATCAATTCATATATATATATTTAAGAAAGTTAATTAAATTTGTTCATTACAATCATTATGTGAAAACATGCATCCCTTTACCTAAAATACCCCTTTGTCTAATCAAATCATTCAATTTAAATTTTGATCAATGACAAGTATCAAAAGTTCAAATTATTCATTCAATGAGAGATAGGTTTTAAACAAAATTTAAAAATTGAATTGCAAATACTTTATATGCAACATGAGACTATGAAAAAAGGGGTGAGAAAATTATGCAAAAGGTAGTATGAGAAAATAATATTTAACAAAAAAAGTCAAAATAAATTGAGGAATTGTATTCAAAGATTAAAGTCATATATCATTCAGGTTCAAGATATATGATCGAAGTGTGTACACAAAGAATTTGAATCCTCTCTTTATCTCCTTTTTTCCTCCTCATCTAGTCCATAAGATTTAATAATTTATAACATTAAGATTATATTATTACATAATAAATAAATTTTGACTATTAAATTTCAATCTAGGCAATTCACAAATGCAGGCTATACAAAATATGAAGAAATATTGATTTTATAAAATATTAATTCTTAACCATTTATTTGTTAATCTGAGATGGGCAGAATAAAATAAGAAAGAATAAAAATATGATATACATTCATACATCACGTCAGAATATAATTAATTTATAAAATTACCATTTTGTTGAAGTCTATATATATCCTCTAAGACAAAATCAAATACAGTATTTATTCTATGTTAGAGCGTATAGAGTACAATTAAAAAAATTAATAAATACTCTAAAAATCTCACTTTTAAAACTGTCTTATGAGCAAGACTGAAATTATTTTATGAGGTGTATAAAAAGCTTGGGGAAATGTGGGGAGATATTTGTGTTGGGAATTGAGGGAAATTATAGAGAACCACAAGAAGCCAATCTGGAAAAAGTGGCGAGTGTGGGGAAGGCGCGTGATGGTGGGTCAGAGATGAAAAGGCCAAATACCCATGACAGGCTAGCATTAAAGCCTCATGTGGGCCCATCACCACTGTCTCTTCTCCATTTCTTTCTTTCCTTTTAATTTCTCTTCGTATTTTAATTTAAATTCGTTTCTTTTTAAATGAATGATTCACTTTCATTTGTCTTTTTCCCCCTTTCTTATAAAAAATATGGAAAAACTATTTATTGATATCTATATTTTTTTTCAACTTTTAATGTACCGACTGTATTTTTTTACCTAATTAAATATTTTAATTATACTTTATTAGTAGCATTAACTCTAGTATAAGGGTTAACTGTCTTGATGGAACAAAGTTAGAAAAGTTAATAATAATAATATAAAAAGCAAAATTAAAAAATTAATTAAGAGAAAAAATTCATAAGTACCAAATTGAAATTTGAAGAAAAGTACAGCTACTAATAAATAGGTTTTCTCTAAAAAATAAAGGAAAAAAAGTCATAGGAGAATGTCCTTTTAGTTCTGTTGTATTAAATAATTTTATGTTTCCCAAATGTCACCAAAAAGCACCAGTGGTCTAGTGGTAGAATAGTACCCTGCCACGGTACAGACCCGGGTTCGATTCCCGGCTGGTGCATTCGCCTTTTCATTTTATGATGGTCCTCCCTTCCCTTGAACAAGTTTCGCTAACATGCAATTACCAAAAACCAGATCTTCAAGGGGGATTAAATACTAATAATACGCTGCTCTTTCTCTTGCTATTTCCATCCCCATTGTGTGTTCCTCAGTGATTCTGAATTCCGAGTCAAAAGAAAACTAAAACGGCAAAAGCTATCAATTGTATGCAAGATCATCATGAAGGATCAAATAGATTTTGGGATTGATCTTCTTTTATCTTAATAGATGTTTCGATTGATCAAAACACTCATGTAATAGCAGTATTTGAAATACACAACTAACATAATACTTACAACAACCAATATGCCGAAGGATAGCAATACAGGCATACAGCTACTAAGAACAGATATGGGTTTTATAGTGTATCAACGCAATGCCAGCAAAAGAACTCAAGTTTAAAATTTATCAACAATTACTCCATCCCTGGAAACCTCGTACGCTTCCCTGCTCCTTGTTTTCTTCATGCCAGCTGTGAAATGGACCTTGGGTCCCTCAGAAGATATGGCAGTCACTTTTGCCCAGATCAATACCTTGGTTTTCATTCCTTCAATATCTGCAAGCTTCCCCTTCTCCAGATAGCCAGTCACAGTGGTGAAGAAGCGCAACACTGATGAATCCTTGTAGCCTACTTCACACACTTGAGGAATGTAAACAATAAGCTTCCCTGTCTCTTCATTAAATTCATAGTTTGTTGCGTCACGAGGAAAGATTCCTTTTGGAAGATCATACTCCTTAAGCAAATCTGTCAATGGCTTTTGCATTTTTCCTGTAAAATTATTTTTTTTTTTGCCAGAGGGTTACGAACACAAGGAGTCTCAGACAAAATGATGGACAACACCACCAATTTCTGTCAGTTTAGCTTACTAACACAAGTATCACAACACAGTAAATGAAGAAGAGTTTAGTTTCCCATCATTTAAAAACTATAGGCTTTGTTAGACTATGCCAATACTGCTGAAGTTAGATGTTTCTGAAACTATAAAACTTCTGTTGAATTAACTGCTGATGCTTCAGAAGTTCTCTTTGGTGTATCAAACTTAACTCAAGAAAGAGTTAAAGGAAAGCGATTAAAGCAAGCGAAAAGTCCCTCCCAGGCAACGATTCAAATACAAAGAAACAACCAAATGTGAAAGAACCGGTATAACGATATCCTCGAAGTTTAATCTAACATTGAGCCCTCAAATTTCCAGCATGTACTTTTTGAGTGAAGGTATAGGCAAAAAATAAGTGAGAAAGGGATACAACACCTTTTAATTTGTTGACCAACCATTTTGTTCCTTCTCCAATACTGTTTGACAGAGACTACAACAATAAACACCAAAGAGAAAGGGGTCAATCATAAACATATTCATCTCAAAACAGACAACACAAAATTCAAGTGAACAGCGCTGAGAGTCACAACTAAACAAAGAAAAATTCCATTTCTCTATTTGACAAGGAAAAAAAAAATACATACATTTCTCTCTCATCTGCATATTGTATATTCTATTCAATAATCACACTACCTTGCAAAATTTTCTACAATAGCCATAAATTGATATGGCTATTTCATATCAGCTTCACCATATCAGCTTGATAGTATTTTTAAAGGTGAAATTACAACAAACAGTTCTTACTTGATGATTTGGCAGTTATATTTCATTGAAAACCCTAAATGCTCAAAAGTGCTGTATTGAAAAATTACAATCATAAATGATTTATAATGTTGGGTTATTTGTGAACAATACCCTTCTCTTGACTAATGTGGTATTGTAGAGAAGGGAAACTAGACATGCCTACTCGCACGTCATTGCTGTCTTTACTACTATTGTTATTTTTATCAATTACACATCACAATGTAACTAATTGATCATATACTGCAAATACAGAGTACAGAACCATTGCATGGCTCTATACTGATAATAGGTTTTCCAATAGTTCTGGATTATGTAATTGATTTCTACTAATCAAAACGGGCAAATATCTCTTTTAGGCACCCGCATTTCCCCAAGATTAACATAAGAAATACATCAAGATCTATCTATAACTTTGGAGTTTAGAGAACTAAGTCCACAAAAGCAGGCTAATCCTGTATCTTCAATTTTACCTAAAGATCCAACTCGCTGAGAAGGGGATATGAACAAGACCATATGAGTGGTTGAATTCATTCCATAAAGTCGTTACCTTAGTCAAACAGGTCGTAAGTCATGATTAGTCCCTACGAATGGTTAAATTCCTAACAGCAGTTTGATTTTCTCGGATTCATGATATCTCTCAGATGATAAAAAACAAAACCATCTTTAGGTGTTTCCATTAACCATATGATAGATTAATGAAACAGTGCCTTCTAATTCATAACCAACCGAAAGCCGAAACAAGGAAGCTTCTCCTGTCCTCTCCCTCCTCCAATCCCCTTTCCCGAATTTCCTAGTCTCTCTGTTCTTCCTAAAACCTTTGTTGAAATTGCGAACCAATTCTTATCTAAACCCCACTGCCACCCCTTCAATAACAAAGTCTTCGCGTTGTGTTTCAGATCCAGAGAATTAAAACCCACCCCAACCCAATATTCCCAAGCTTCACTCTCATCAGAACATTGAGAAAGATTGATAGCCTCCCCCAAACTGAAAATTAAAATCTATCACCAAGAAAGTCATCATACCAGCAAAGTATCACGAGATCTTGAATTTGCAAAGAAAAGAACAAGAGTTAGAAAATGAACGAACATTGAGATCGTCGCCGACAGAGTCGATCTCCCTGTTGGCCCTTCGGCTGAACCAGTAAGATCCCACCTTGTTCAATATCTGATCCATTTCGCTGTACCAAATTCCACCACTGTTCGGAACTTAAATAACCAATCTGATAAAATGTTTCTCTCCCCGCGACGAACAGAAGAGAGCAATTTCAAGAAAGCGAGGAATAAAGTCCTCGCCTTTGCTCGGTTCTTCCTTCCTCACAACTTTCGACTCAGTAATTATCAATTTTCTCATTTATTTATGCAAAAGTCCAAAAGTCAATCGCCGTCCGAGCACTGTAGAATGTAGATTACCAGATAGGGTCCCGTTTGCTTCTACATCCATGCCCATAGTCAGATGGGGCGCTATCATTTAAATACTTCAATCTTTTTCTGAAAAATAAAAGTTCATATAAAATGAATAACGTCTCTCAGGCCAATGTATACATTCACTGTCTTGATGGAACAAAATCACATGTTGGATAGAGATTTAACCCCTTATTTGTATGAACAGAAAATGGGGAAGGAAAGAAAATTGGGAGAGAAAATAAGAAGAGAAATGAGTTTTTTCTGCTTGTATGGGAGAGAAAAAGTGGGAGGAAGGAAAAATTGGAGAGAAAATAGGGTGTGGCTCCCACCACATTTTCTCTCCAACTTTTCTCTCCACACATGGAAAGAAAATGGAGAGAAAACTATTTTTTCTTATCTATCAACAAATTTTTTATTACTTTTTCATTTTAAACCATTAAATCTAACATCTAACTTTTTTAAAACTCTGATTATAATTTTCTTTTTTAAAAGGATAATCTTTAAAATATATTTTAATATCTAATTTATTTTTAATTATTTAGTAAAACCCCATAACATTAAAAAATATGATATATTTTTATCTAAATTATTTTTTTGAAATATAATAACATGAAAA
>QFDD01001601.1:0-19249 GCA_006871305.1 Vachellia collinsii | reverse complement strand
ACATATTAACTATCTTGAACTATGTTTAAAAAACAAGACATGAATTTGCCAATATTTAATGAAAAGATGCATTTACCAATATGTGGTAATGTGTCCTTTACAAATATAAAGGACAAAATAGAATGTTTAATAACAGAACAAATTAAATCAACTTGAACATACTATTCCCTTACTAAGAATTCTCACTATGTTGCATAAAAGCAAGCCCATAAATCTAAAGCATTTAATTAGATTATAAGCCTTGACCTAAAAAATATGTGGTAATGTGTCCTTTACAAATATAAAGGACAAAACAGAATGTTTAATAACAGAACAAATTAAATCAACTTGGACATACTATTCCCTTACTAAGAATTCTCACTATGTTGCATAAAAGCAAGCCCATAAATCTAAAGCATTTAATTAGATTATAAGCCTTGACCTAAAAAATATGTGGTAATGTGTCCTTTACAAATATAAAGGATAAAACAGAATGTTTAATAACAGAACAAATTAAATCAACTTGGACATACTATTCCCTTACTAAGAATTCTCACTATGTTGCATAAAAGCAAGCCCATAAATCTAAAGCATTTAATTAGATTATAAGCCTTGACCTAAAAAATACTGGATTGAATCATAATTGTAAAAATGATTTTCCAAAATATTTGTTGCTATTAAACAAAATAACCGAACAAACTAAATCAACTATTTTAAGATTAAGGTTGACTGATCTCTGAAGGAGTTGCGTTATAGACTCTTGTGAACAAAATGGTTGAGTTGAAGTTGTGCGATTATTAGTTTGGGACATTGTGTCTTCTTAGTAGGTTGCTCAATATGTTGGACACCTTTCTTGGAATTCTTGCAAGACCTTCAATGCCATACTTTTCACAATTGGAAAATTTAAGGATTGTATTTTGTCGCCTCTCCTTTTCAATTCAACTTCTAGTTGTATCCTCATCTTGTTCTCTTTTTCATTTCTTCATTGGCCTCCCTGGATGCTTATGATACACTGGAGGATTAATTGGGTCACCATATGCTTTCTCTAACATGTTCTCACTATTGCTAGGTTCAATTTTTGGGGAGTAATAGCAATACAATTTTTCCGTTAAGTACTTGTTCATATAGTCATGAGAATCCTCTTTCTTAGTATATATGCAAGCAATGTCATACCTATGACATTGCAAATAATCAGGCAAAATCATATTTAATTATACAATCATATAAAAGCAAATGAAAGCATATAATACAATTTTAAATCAGATAATTGTATTAAAGCAAATTGAGATATCACACTTGCTGGAATTACATTTAATTGCCACCAATACAAGAGCTTTTTTTAATAGTAAGATCAACATGAAATTTATGTCAATTGAGTGAGACTTCATATTGATTGTTGCTTGCATATCTAACTTCCTACTTTCAACAATCTTGAACTTCTTTGTCTAATCTTTTTTGAGGTTTTGGACACACTATTCCCTTGCCACAATACTTCTCAGCCTTCACCCTATTTTCAGCAACTCTAGTCATAAGATAGGTTCAAATCTAATCAAACATGCTCATAATTGGAAGTTCTCTTGCCTCCAACAATCTACCGTTGAATGACTCCATAATATCATTTGGTGATCATATTACATTTGCAAGTCTCATAAAAGTACAACTTGGTCTAGCAAGTTGGAGGGATGCTCAACAAATAATCATGTGCTTCACATATGATAGCTTTTAACTATTATCATTTCTCTCTAGTCAACCTTAGCGATAGTGTTTGCAATACAAATGATTAAGTCACGAAGCATATTTCCTCCTCCATATTTAAATTTGATATTCATATACAAATGCCAAACATAGAATCGATGTTCAACACCTTCAAGTAACTCTTCAAATGTTGGAACAAGAACCTACAAGTTATTCAAGCATTGGTAAGAATTATTTATTCCCAAATTAATATCATTTAAATATTTCAAAACTCAATAAAAGTACCTCTTGTCAAATACAAATAAACACCCATTTTCTTTCTTGCATATTATCAATGTCATCGAACAACTTATTTAAAAACCATGTCCATAAGTCTCTATTTTCTGCCTTTATCACAACATAAGCTAATGGAAAGTATTAGTCATTAGGATCACATCCTAGAGCCATAAGTAGTGTTCCTCTATATGACCCCTTCAAGAAACACCCATCAAACCCAATTACATGTCTACATCTGACTACAAACCCTCGCTTCACAGCACTGATGCACTCATATATTTTCCTGAATATAGGAGGATGGTTTATGCATGGCCAATTAGTAACTAAAGAAAAAGATGTCTCTAGGTTTCACTTCCTTACTTTATTACAATAATATATCAACTTATGGTATTGGTTCTTATAATCACCTTCACTAATTGCCTTTTCCATTTTCTTGCCTTGCACACTTTCCATGTAGACACATCAACCATATAGTGGTCATTTTGTGATGAAATTATATTTGCTAACTCTATGTTCTTATTTGTCTTCATAATGTTAACTATCTTCTTTGAAATCCATTCGGAAGTAGCATTCTTTTGTTTTATGGATACTCCACATGTGTGTTTAGAGTGAAGTGTTGTTAACTGATACATCAACTTGCCCCTACTTGACACACAAACATTGACCATTCACATTCCTTTTGTGCATATTAACTATATTTCTTTACACTATTTCATTATGTTCACCCACAATCAATTGTGAACCACCAACATCTTCATCCACAAATCACTGATACCAACATCAACATATTCTTTAAAATAGTCATCATTCATATTTTCTTCTTCACTACCCTCAAAATTAGACAAAGCCACATATGAATCATATCACTCACCTCTCCTTACCTATTGCCACTGGTGCCACTGCTCTCTCTCTACCCCCCTTCCAAAACCATATTTCATGTAGCAACACTCATATACAATACTCTTTGTAGCATCTATTTATAAATAAAAAAAATAGGATCAAGAAATTCCAAACCCCTTAGTTTAAAGAGTCCAAATCCTCTACAAATACAAGTTCACAACTAAACATTACAAAAAGTTATAAACCATTACCACATATTTATAGGAACAAAAAAAACTAGAACACAACATCGACGAGCACCAAGC
The DNA here is from genome assembly GCA_006871305.1 of Vachellia collinsii. NCBI lineage: Eukaryota > Viridiplantae > Streptophyta > Magnoliopsida > Fabales > Fabaceae > Vachellia > Vachellia collinsii. Next base: position 16,154 of record QFDD01001601.1, on the reverse strand, counting down.
TATAACCCATTACCTCATATTCCATTACTAAAAACATAGCACCATAGAGCATACAGGAATCACCATAAAAAGGATGCAAAATCATAAAAAAAAATGATAAAGACAAATGCCTACATTTTCTGCACCCACAATTTTGAATCAAATTCGATCATAATGATAAGAAATAAGAGCATTAGAGAGACTTTACAAAGAAGAAACTTCACTCTAAAACTTTTAATAAACAAATGGAGAGATATGAAGAAGAAGAAGAAGAAGAAGGGCAAACCTCACCTTGAATGGAGTTAATTAACAACCTCATGAACTGTTAGAGATGTCACCGAAAGATCGCTAGAACTTGGATAACTCTGGTAACCAACAACTCTAACTTTTGACGAAGTAAAATGGTTCAAGTTTGACCTAACCCCTTTTACCTTTTTCGTTTTCAAATCCTTTCTATAGTTGAGTTGTGCAATTTCAATTTTAAGGTTCTTTCTTTCTTTTTTTCTTAATTTATTTCCAAGTCATCAAATCGTACAAGCATTGTTTGCATGTCATCTTGTCCAAACATCAATCGATTTCATCATAATTAATAAAGTCAAGGGCACATGAGAAAAAGTAATAGTGTAAACACTGGGTTTAAGTTCTTTAAAATTACAGGGACTAACAGTTTTGTCATGGTAAACTTAAAGTGACTAAAAAACTATTTTTAAACTTCATGGATCAAAACTCAAATCAAGGTAAACAATGAGGACCAAAAGTAGCTTTAATCCTTTTCTCTCTTCTTTTTAAATTCAAATAACATGGATGATTATAATAATAATATAAAATTCAATATAACTATCTTTATAATAATATACCAGTTATTATGATTTTTGTTCCCATTATTTGGATATATTAGATTTTAACTCTAACTTTATGATTTTATTGTGAACCAACATCTTAAAATTATTGCTACTATTCACACTTTCTACACCATCCCCAACAATGAGTGTAGAAATGTCACTATGAAAAAAAGTAATTTGTTTTAGTGGGTTTTCAGTGAAATCATCAAAATGCCATTAAATTAAAATAATATAAAAAGGCATTACAATGCAAATTTTAAATAAGGATAGGAACATAAAGAAATAAGTGAAGGAAATAAAGACTTAACTAACCTTTTTGAATTTCAACTGAAGCAGTGAAGGAAAGCCCTCAACTCTGTCACATAACCCATCATCCACGTCTCTATGGCTTTCAACCCCATTGTCTTGATTTAGTCTCCTAATATGAAGCTCGCAACTCTCCGTCATGTCACCCATTATCTCAACGGCTCTCAAGCAGTGAAGCTCCACAATGGAACACATAGCCTACAATCAATCATCATTTATAGGGAGGATGCAAGACTTTGAACCAATATTTTTAAAGTCCTTTCACGATGGAAAATTGCTAGGAATTGCTACCAATTATATTTATAAGGGCAAAAACATTTGAAGAAATATTTTAAGCAATCTTAAATCTATATGTCCTTTACTACATATTTTTGGACCTAATATAAAATGCCAACTACATGTGCTTGAATGTTCATTGAATCAATAACAATTGGATTTTGCAAAAAAGAATTTTGAATTTTTGTGTCATTGAAGACCAAAAGCAGATACAATTGGGAAGAAAATTGAAACATACTAATAATATTTTATTTTTTTTATTGTGTTGAATTCAACATATCTTATATTTGAGAGTGTTGTAAAGTTTATCAAAATATTTAATAAAATGGAGAAAGATGTAGATTACAATGACTACTTTAAAAAAAAGTTAGACTTAATTCAAGTGGTCAAGTCTAGGATGATGACATAGATGATGACAACGATGACATAGATAAGGCCATTGGTGCAAGTCAACCTCCTAATGAAATGATTAGGGTGTCGCAAAGGAGTTTCTTGTGTTCTTGAAGTCATTCTACTCAATGACTTTAAAATTTTCCTAATCCAATTATAAGACAACAAAACATGCTTTCAACACAATTGCAGTCCAATTAAGCCTTCATACAAGTACAAATAATGAATACTTTGTGTTGACCAACATGGCCATGAAGATGAAATGAAAGCTTGATAAGTATTAAAAAATGAATCCATTACTGGTTGTAGTGGTGATACTAGACCCTACAAAGTGACCAATGTTTGAGAAATTTTTTTTTATTCTACAAAGTGTGAGGACATAGTGAAGAAGGTTATCGATGTCTTGTATGTTCTATATGACCAATATGCATTTATTGTCCAACCTTTGAATGATGCATATGCATCTCAACCAACATCATAACAAGTGGATTAGAGTAGTGATATGAATAGTAAATCAATTTTGAAGGTTAAACTTGACGAGGTATCCTTGTCCACCATTGTTCCTACATTCTAGAAGTTTTTGACTACTGCAAACACAATGTCTGAGAAGCTTGAACAAGTTTCTAAGGGTGATGCATACCTTCAATCTAATTTAATTGGATTTTCTAATTCAAAATTTGACCTTCTAGTATGGTGGAAAGGGAATGCTTCCACATTTAAAGTTATTCATTTCATTATAGTTGATTTGTTGGCTCCACATGTGATAAGTGCTTAATTTGATATATATATAGTTCTTATGACTTTTGGCTAGGTTTAGTTGAGATGATTTTCTCCAAATTATGAGTTTGAATTAATATAAATTTCCATTGGGCATGTGAAAATTCCTAGGAAATAATTACTTTTACTAGTGATTTTATTGTTTTATGATTTGATTGTATTTTCTGGAATTGCAATGACTAGACAAGAATTAATTCAAATTTATAACAAAGAGATACGCAGAGTGATGTTGTGCATTTTCTTATAAGTAAAGTTAAAGGGTTTTCAAATTGTCTAGGGTAGGTAAGTGGCGACTAAAGCTAAAAAAAGAGAGGAAACTCTACCCAATTGGGAAATACACTCTCCTTCACTCTTAGAGCATCCAAACCCAACCTGGTTTTCTCTCTTAATCATTCTCTTCAATAGCACCCACTCAGATCCTTCCAAATTCTTGGAGCAAATCAAACAAGAAGAAAGAGGAGAACAGCCACCACATTCATATATAATCCAAAGCATCGCTCCATCTTCATTCTCCATTCCATTACATCATCCTCCAATTTACACCTTGTTTTGCATGCTGCTTTATCCATAATCATCATTCATCTCTACCTTCCATCCACATTTATGGCTTCCTTTTACTTCATTTTTTCTTTTGTGTCTCAACTACCATGAGGAGCTAAACTCATTAGTGGTTCCCTTAGGATGATCCTAATGCCAAAGCTTCTTGTCCTTCAATGGAGTTTATCTCTAACTCTCATTTTTGGGCATCCAAGTGGCTGGGTCCAATTTTGATTTATTGTTGAAGGCTAATTTGTGTCAACCTCTTGGAGCTTGATAGTTGAACTATGAGTTTATTTGGTTGCTTCATATGATCCACACTATAGTAGGTTTAACTATGTTGTTATCACTTGGTTGAGAATATTTTATATGTAATTATGCTGAATGCTTTATTTGATACAATGGTTATTACATTCATGAATTGGAAGCAATTGAATATACTCTTTCTTCGAGTCTTTTGTTGTGTGATATCTTCATTTAATGCTTTGTTAAGATGTTTGAATGAGATATATGAGGTATAAATCTAGTAATATCTAAGATTCATCATCTAGACTAATTCTATTGAACTCTTATCTCTATTAGGAAGGTCTAATTGCATCTCAAGGAAACTATTCTTCATTATTGAATATCTAATTTGTTTATCTCCTTTTTATAAATCAAAATCCCTAAAAAGAATAGTTGGATTTGAATTTAGTTACTTGAATGTTTCTTAAATCTATCAATTTCCAAAATGGTTCCTATCATGTCACTTTGCTTATTACTTATCTATTTAAAAAGTTGGAACAATAAACAATGATTTTGGTGTTGCATCACTATACTACATTCCTATCACCTGATATTTTGAAAGCCTATGCGATTACTGGTGATTTCAAATTATACCTCAGATATCTCATTTAAACATCTTGGACAAGCATTGAATGATAATATCACAATAGTAAAACACTCATAAGAAGATGGTATTAATTAAACTTGACATTAAGAAAAGAGGGAAGGTAATGAACAAGCATGATCAAACTTCAATAACCACATCTAGTTAAACAATAAACTTGACATTTGCACTCTACTCTTATGCATCGGGTTTTTCCACTCATATCCATTTGATTATAGCCTACCATATGCTTGTAGAGTTTATAGGCTCTCCATTACTTGGTAGCAATGACTAAATAGATCCAAATAAATTTATTAGGGTTGTAATGTTGAAAGGGATAGGTGTATGGAATAAACAATGAATGGATTGAAAAAAAATGGATAAAATATAGTGGGTAAACAAGATAAGGTCCAAGTATATATGCAGAAGTTGATAGATAAACACATAATAGCATAGTAAAGTATTTACATATGACATGAGGTTAAAAAGGCAATGCAAGATGTCATATCTCAGATGTTGGGTCTAAAAGCTCAAGAATGAGCCATAAGCTTAGTTAAGCAATAGTCTTAAGAAATGTCCTATCAAATAAAATGATTCTAAGAGACTATGTAGTATTTGACTCTTTACAATAAATGTTAAAGGTAAAAAGAAGGTCAGCTAAGCATAAGGTAAAATAGTAAAAACCCTAAGGTTACATTATGTACATGTGATCTTGAACAGCGACAAAAGTGTAATTTCCAAAAAGTTCAGGTGACCAAGGGCAATTTGGTAAATTTCCTCATAATATCATAAAATTGTCCCATAAACACATAAATGAAGACAATAATTCCACAATCCATATTTGTGGTAGAATTGAGATTAAATTAGCAAAAATTATCTCAAAAAGGAATTCTGAGTATTTATTGAATTTTGGCTAAAAAGGGAATATTAGCTAAAATTAATTATTAAAAATATTAAGAGGCCTCAAATAATTATTCAAGGATAGGGGATAATTATTGTGTCAATTTATAAAAATGGTTTTAGGCCTAAGTGTGGAACAATTTGGCTAAATAAAAATGTAAAGGCAATTTAGTTTAGAAAAAGGGGCTTAGCCAAAAGGGAATTTATGGACAGAGTTTGAGTTTGAGAAAAGTTAGGGAATGATCCTCTAATAAATGTGAATTTTCAATAGTCTTATACTAATAAGATGATCATAGTTTCCCCAAAAAGTATTTAAGGAAGGTTAGTACCGATTAAAGGGAAACGTTAGAGAACTATAAAGTAACTAAGGGTACTAAGCTAACCACATGACATTTCTTGTTAGAAGATTAAAACTAAGAAGGGTTTTCATCCATGTGATAAATATCGTCTGTATAATATTATTTTTTTAAAATCAGTGGGTCCTAATGCCTCTTCCATTTTACAAGATCTTTATTAAAGTTTTCAAGACCATTCTTGCACCTCCAAAGTAGGTCATAAACCACATAGTAGAGATGGAGCATGAAAATGGAGAAGAGGAAGAGAGAAGAGCATGATGAAGTGAAGAAAAAAATTGGTAAGTTTTAGTGTTAAATATTCCATTCTTGCTAGGTTCTTGAGTTAAGACAATCCTTAATTTCTCAATCTCTACTTGATTTTGTGTTTATGAAGAAAAGATAGAAGATCTAGAGCTCAAGAGAGAGAGAAAGTGAGAAATGTCTCATTCGAAGAGGTAAGTCTTGAAATTAAGCTTAGCTGTCGTAGTTGATGATGAATATGGCTCTTGTTGTGGTTGTTGTTGTGATTTTGTAATTTTGCGATGCATAAGCCCTAATGGGAGGTGCTACTCAAAATTTTTAAATGTATAAGAGAATGATTTAAGGTTAGATTATGGTTAAATAGGTTATTAGAGACCAGATTATGAAAGCTTATGTATTGAAATCATGGAAAATTAAATTTCTTACCCATGCATGATTTTCGGTCTAAACAAGGTAAGAGGGAGGAGTTGGAATTTGATAATTTTGATGCTTCTAATGAGTTTAAAATAAAAAATTGTATAAGGTATAAGTGAGAAATTAAATTTGGAAGCATTAGAGACAAAGATGAAATTTTTGTTCAACTACCTCCTCATGCTACTATTTTGAGTAGTTGAAAGGGAAGAAGATTTATTTTGATCCATTTGAGTTTAAAATGGAATCTACATGCAAAATTGTGGAGGAGAAGCATGTTAGATTAATTTTTAAGGTTATGGAATTATAAGTGCAAAGTTAAGGTTAAAAAGAGCAAGTAAAAGTAGTAATGAAGAAGTAATTCATTGGTTCAAATGAGTTTAATAACTTATATGTGATGTTTATTTAGCTCCATTGGATATTATAGAAGTGAGAATGGAAGCTTGGACAATAAAGCTCATAGTATGGAAAGAAAAAGAAACAAAGAAAGCAAGAGGGAGATGGTAAAGTTCTAAGATAGCAAACTTTACCCTATTCTTTATGCTTGGTTGTGCTTGTATGAATTGACATGTCTATATGTTTTTATGTTATGTAAAATCATGCATTTATATATATATATATGATTATGTGTAAGACATGTTATAAGCCTATATATTTTATAAGTTATGCATGATAGTTTTCAAATATGTCATTTAGTAAAAATGTTAAGTTGTAAGTATGTTATAATTCCCAAGCTATGCCACATATGTTAAGTGGTATATGATTGCTACTAAGATTTTGTGAATCTTACCATCCACAAAACTAACCATGTTAGGTACAAACTTCCAAAAGAAAGTAAATGTAAGAACCAAAGGGCAAGTAGAACAACACACAAGCCTCTATAACATTATTTTGCTATATTTGTTGCATTGATAAGAATTTCAAGAGTTATGTATATTCATTTTGATGCTTTGAAATGTATATTTGGTATGCTAATCATTCCATAAAAAGTATAAAGTTAAATTGCATACATTAGCATTTTAATAGTTGCATGTAACCATGTTAAAATGGATTAAATACTTTTAATAACTGCTAAAGTTGAAGTAAGGATAAAATAAGGCAAATGTTATGAAATGTTTAAGAAACTTTCCAATTTAGAAACACACATTCCTAAGTTTAAAAAAAGTCATCATTTTCTAAATTTGGATGTGTACAATCAAAGATATGATTTTTGAAAGTTAGTTCAAGAGCTTCAAATGGAAATTTAAATCACTCCATTTTGATTTATCTAGAATTAGTTGTGAATTTTCAAAGTTAAAACACAATTTGGAATGAACAAATGAATGGTAACCTAATGATCAAGATGCAAGTTTTAAATTATGAGCTTTAATTAGTGATTTGTCTGAACCATGGCACTTCCAAACACATAATAAAGTGCCTAATGGAAGGTGTTACTATTTTGGTATTAGAGCCCGGTTTAGGCAAAGCCTCTGCTCAGGCAAAGGTTAGTTAATGATAAGATTTGAATTACATAAGCGGTCCAATTAGAGTTATAAGTTTGATGTCACTCTTGTTTAGTTAATGATAAAATTTGAATTACATTATGTATGTCATAATGCTTACTTAGTAGAAATGTATGAATGATTTATGTATGCTAAGTATGATAATAATTGGCATTATGATAAGTGAGTCACCATATGAATGTGAAATGGTCAAATGCATGAAAGGCTAGAGAGAATAAGGGTTAGTCAATCCTAGTGAATTCCTCGGGGTAGAAGATAAAGGGAATTAAACAAAGAAAATTGTTATGCCGTGAAATGGCATAGTTCAAAGAATATGTTCCCTATGATAATTAGATACTTGGTAAGGTTTGGGGCTTGTAGTGTACCTATGATGTTTATGAAGCACATGAATCTGGTAGAGTACTTAGACTAATAACAAATCTAGAGGAATGATTTTTTACATATGGGAATTCAATGATAACAATTTGGTGAAAGAGTTATGACAATCATTAAGAGTTTTTCTGATAATCTAGAAATAGTTTATTGTTAGATTAAGTATGAGAAAGGTCTTGGCCATGGATTAATCCCAAAAGAATGGGAAATAGGTCCTCCAAAAGAAGAGTAGTCGAGACTCAACAAGTAGAGTTGACATTGCTACAGTAAAAGCAACACATCCTCCGAAAGAGAGAAAGCGAGACTTGACAATGGAGTTGATGTTGCTTTGATAAAATCAACATGTCCTTCACAATAGAAACAAGAAAAAAAAAAGAAGAACAACTGAGGCAAGGCTAAGCAAAGTTGACCATGCTTCAATGAAAGCATAGAGTACATGGTGGCCAAAAGAAATGTTGGGATAAAATATCCCTTGAGTCTAACATTATACTAAAGAGAGTTTAAAGAAAATTCTCTTATGCTACCATGTAATTACAAAGTCAATCTTATAGTAGCTTGGTAAGTGTCACTATCATACAACTAGATTATTGCTATTGCAAAAGTGGCTAAATGAGTATTATTGCCATAATTGATAGATGTGCATTCCACTATAGAGAGTAGATGAGATGGGTAGAGAGATAACAATAATATATTCTCATGAGAAAGTATAGGTAGCCACTAACTTAGAGTTAAAGAGACTTCCCTATGAGTAAGAGTCGAAGCTCAAAGATTCCCCTACCAAAGAGTAATGGCTAAGAGTTAAGCTAGCCATGTTGGGATGTGAGTCTATGCCTTAGTGCAAAGGCAGAGTGGCGACCTAAGCCTTGAGGTAGTTAAAGCAACCTCAAGAGGTATGAGGAAATATCATGAGTTCTCTCCCTGTATCATCTAAAGTTTGCATAAGAAACGAGACACATAACAATTGAGTATTACTAATTTAAAATTAATTTTCTTCAAGCAATTCATTTTAAAATTGATTTTCATTTAATTATATTTCCTAATTTAATTTTTAAATGTTAACTAAATAACGTTATTTACTTAAATTATTTTTATCTTTATCCCTTTTACATTTGTTTATTCTATTGCTAAGTACAAGAATTTTTTTACTAGATATAATTTTATTTGAACTACTGCTGGGTATTAAAATTGAACATTTCATTTGGTGAAATTAATTTATTATGTTGTTAGATGCTAGCTATTTTTACCAGACCCAATCTTACATACATGTTATAGCCTTGCTCAATCCTCACGATGGGCCTCAGCATACCCAGATTATCGGCCTTAGTGATTCATTATGGGTCTATTGAATTGGGTTGGATCTTTACCATATCGCTTCAATCCGCCCGAATTATTGCCGTTTGGATGGGAGGGGAAATAGTAATATACCTATTTTCGACCCTCCCTCGAAGGCATCTTACTTCACCCCACCCTCTCCTTCAATACGAAGCGCCATTTCAGTCAATAAATCTGAAGGCTAAGCTGGGTTTTTTGAAAAAAAAAAAAAACCCAAAACCCTAGCTTTCGGTTCAGCATCATGAACTGCTGCAGTAAATCTCTTTCTCCTAATGCTTTCTTTGCGTTTTTCTTGTGCTGATTTAACTCTGCTATCTTTGGTTCATGTTTGAGTTTCATTTCTGCCGATCTTACTCTCTTCTCGTTATACTTACTGTGCCTACAGTCTCCGGCGAGGTGCCCGAAGAGCCAGTAGTGTCTAGAAAGTCTGGGTTGCTCTATGAGAAGCGTTTAATTGAGAGGCACATTGCGGTACCTTTTTTCTCTGTCCTTGAGTTTCTGCTTCTTGCTTGCATTTCTACCATACTCAGTTGAGTTTGCTGGCAGAATATGAAATTGGGTCTAGTGGAGGATAAGGAAGAAAATTAACGGGAGGAGCGAGCATTTGAAAGACAATGTTTTCTTTGGCAAAAAATAAATAGAGGGAGAAAAATGATATCTTGAGTTTTAGCTCCGCCTGGGAAATTAGGTTGCATAATTTCGGGAGTGTTTTCTCCTTTCTGTTTCCTCTAACATTTAGTATCTGAATTGAGGAATATGGCTAGTAAAATTATCTAATTTGTAGAGTCCTTGCGGTGATTGGTTATTCATGAAGTGTATAGCAATGGATTTTCTTATTACTCATGTTTTCTGAAGCTTTTTTACTTTTTTTAATCAATTGCGTAGGATTATGGTAAGTGTCCAATTACTGGAGAAGCTCTTACTTCAGATGACATTGTTCCAATAAAAACAGGCAAGGTATGGTGGCACTGTTATCAGTAATAAAACTTTATAATGAGTCTATAAGTGGACTGACCTTCACATGCCATGCGGCTCTTTGCTTTCCAAGACTTTACAATGAATTGACAATACAATCTGGATAATTTGTCTTGCAGATAGTCAGGCCAAGGCCTGTACAGGCAGCAAGTATCCCAGGCATGCTTGGAATGTTCCAAAATGTATGGTTTTTAAGGCTTTCGGCAATTTACTGCTTTCAATATATGATATATTTGCTGCACAATGTTTGCAGACTTGCATATAATATTTATTTGTTTATTTATGTGCTTTCATTATTCTCTTTGTTGGGGCTTTTAAACTTTGTTACCTGTTTGGTGGCTGAAAAGTCTGGCGCTTGACTGCTAATTTTTCTTTATAACAGGCCTCTTTATTTCTTGGATGATAATAACACTCAGTCTTGAGTATCCAATTCTTTAGTTTTTCAAACAAATGTAATTCAACTTGTCATAGAGGCCTATACTATGTCCGGATTTTCCATTCTGTAGACTGTATATGGCAGAGGGAAAAATCAACAATTAGTTTGAAGTCTATTTATTTTATTTTATTTCTGGCATCCTTTCTCATTTATTATGTTGGAGATTGCATTATTATGTGTTTATTATAATTATGCTGAGATAGGGGAAATTTTCTTAAATACAGTTCATCCTCGAATAATCAGCTTGGTAATCATATCAAGCCAGTGAATGTTCTTTTCTTTTCTTTTTCCCCCAAAAAGGAGAAAAGGAAGAAAAGGAAAAAAAGGGAAAGAAAACCATCTAGAGAAGATGATTGACCATGCGTGAAGAATAATGCCAAGCTGACACTATCCAACTTCTGGGAATGTGATGGAGAGTGTGACATGGAGTATGTTTGGGAACAGCTTCTAGAAACACTTTCACGCAAACCGAGACAAAACCCCTCTCATATACTTATCTCGGATTGTGTACAATAACTTTCTAATAGCTGTTTCCAAACAAGCTCATGATCTGATTAGTGTATTCAAGTCAATTATTTTGTTTTAATTAAGGTTTATTTGTTTATTTTAGAAGCTTCTTTTTTGTTTTTAATTTAGTTTGAGTCTTCGGTTTAAAGTATGATAAAATTATCCTATATTTGAGAGTCATGTCTTTTAGTTGGGCTTGGAGTAGTAGGTTGCTCTCTCTTTATGTGTTTGTTCCGTTAAATAAAATAACTTTAGAGGATTATTAGCCTTGCATCTCTCTGTGTATTGGCATTTTGGATTCTCTTTTATTATCATGCCTCTATAGCCCGGAGAGGCGAGTTATTTGAATGGTATTGTGAAGAAGTGATAGCTTAATTATTATTAGCAGAAGGAAATACCTGTTTGTAATGGTGTGCATGGACCAAACTAGACCAGGTTGAAGCTCAACCCAAAGTCTGGTATGCTGAAGACCTCGGGATGTAAAAGATAGCTTGTGGTCTAGTTTGGTCTAGTGTCAACATGAGGTTAGGCTGGATCAGACTAGTACAGTTTAGGCAGTCCAATACCTTAATTTTTCTATTAACTCTTTTGAAAATTCCCAAATATCTAAACATTTATAGATTCAATTATGAAGACTGTTTTGTGGGTTAGAAATAGAATTTTTAATCTCCAAAAGAATTAAACCATTCTCAAGTTATTAATTGAACTTATTAAGACAACTCCAAAATAAATTACCATCATCAGTAAAACCCCTTTTGGATGAGGAAATTCCTCTCTCAACCCATTTTGGATTAGAAAAAGCGAAGAGCATGCATGGGTGGCTTTGATGAGTGGCAGAAGAAGTGATTAGTTGATTTTGAATGCAAAAGCAAGGAGCACAAGATAGAGTTTGGCAAAGAAAGGAGGGGGGCCTCAAGATGGAGGGAGAGGGTTTGGCAGTGAGAAGAATTGAATGAATGAAACCTAAATGAGTTAAACCCTTTGTAATTATTTCAAGGGACCAACTTGGTGCTCGTTCCTTTTAAGATTGAGATCAACGATTGAGGAAAGATGCGAGTGAAAAGAAGAGTGGGGTTGAAAGGGAGAATGAGATAGACAATGTTGACGGACTGACTGTGGTGAGTGGTTACTTGCTTGTAGAGGAGAGATGGTGATTTAGCGCTTCTTTGTATGTAGTAGGGTGTAAGTTGAGTGTTTAGAGAAAAGGGAGGTGGGAATTAGGGTTAGAATTAAATTACTATATATATAAAATGTTCGGGTCGGATTGAATCAGACCAATTGGTCTAAATGCTTGGTCCCCACTCCAATCCAACTTGAAGAGGGCAGTTTGGTCTGGTTGGTCATTTGCTTCATTAGGTCAATTTCTGTTTTTAGACTAGACTGGGTTGGGTTGCATTGGGTCCAACCGGGTTGGACCAGACCGTCAGGTTTTTGAACACCCCTACCAGTCAGTCCTTGACAGTAAAACTTAGAGCTCAAGGTTGGGTTATTAGGATTTTTGTGTGGTATATCCAATGAAATGTTCTTCAATCAAAAGTATTAGTTTACCTAATGAAGTATTTCTTTTGTGCATATAACTTTGATTGGTCAAAAGTTAGGATGATAAACATATACAGAATATGTATATAACTACGTAGCCTAGAACTAAATACTCTGATTGGCTAAGGAACTTTCACTTTAACATTATCCCAGCTTCTTCTCTAAGAACTATGTTGTGGGGAAAGATGTGTTAGCTACTCCTTAAATCTAATGAATACATTCATTTGATTTTCTGTTTTCCATAACCAGTTTTCCAGTAATTCAGCAGAACTAGATTATAAAATTCTTGAAAATTCTGCCATTGTCGAATTGAATGGCAAGATAGACAGACCATTTTTGTCTCCTGGGATACCTACAGAACAGTGCAAGGGCTGTGATCTGCAGATTACATGTGAAGATTGCATAAATATATTTTTTAAAAGATTTAGTCATTTGCATCTTGTTATTAACTTGTTGGGCTGCATTTATGTATGATTTTTTTACTGAATCGTATGAAGTGATATCTATCAGTTGAGATCTTTTAAGTGCTTCCTTTTAGTTATACAGCTTTTATGTTTGGCTGTACCTATTGTTTGTTTGATCATCACTCAAATTCTTGCTTGTCTCAATGTAATTGATTGTTGTTTTGCTATTGTTTTTCTAACAGCTAAACTTTTGATTATGTTCAATCTTCTTTATATTTTTTTCGTTGCTTTATCATGCTTGTTGGCATACAGTTTGCCGCACAAGATTTTGAAAGAAATCATAAAAATTTGAACTGAGTTTGCTTAGCATGTGCTTCATTGTGTAGTCTTCCACTTATGGTGAGTTTTTTGTGTCAACTTGTAGGAATGGGATGGATTGATGCTGTCTAATTTTGCATTGGAGCAGCAACTACACACAGCAAGGCAAGAACTAAGTCATGCTCTATATCAAGTAAGACCAACAAAGTCGCGTGATATGATATATAGTTTCCCATCTTTAGATTTGTGGAAGTTTGTTGACTGGAAATGATTCATGCTTCTTTATCATGTCAATCAAGTATGGTCAACTTAAATTTGGCCTTCTTGTGATATATTTTAACTTGCAAGTGATTTATTGATTCATTAGAGTAAGCCTTATGATTATGTGTAATAGATGGAGCATTTCAAGAGGATTTTAAAGTTTTAGCTCTTAATGTTGTGATATGCATGATAAAATTTTGCTCCCTATAGATTTATGGAAGTTTGTTGATTGGCAATGATTTATGCTTCTTTATATTGTTGATCTAGTATGCTCAATTTGAACTTTGCTATTAGAATATGCAATTGGTTTATCCATTCGTCATATTAAGTGTAATAATTGTGTTTGGTAAAGGCAGCAAATTCCAAGAGATTTTAACGTGTTAACTCTTGATATTGTCTTATGCATTATAAACATACAATTTCAATTTTTTTTTGGGCAACTGTTTCTATTGTTTTAAATAAAAGCTTTCTGCATCTCAATAGACGAGTTTCTTTGAAACAGTTTGATTGTTTTGTTTTATTTTATATAATTAAAAAAATGTTATGTGAAATTTTTTTATATTCTGTTTCATCTCAATAATAATATTTTTTTTGGGGTGAAAATCTCAATAATAATTTGTTGCTACTGTTTTGTGCTTATTTTCTGGAGAATACTGCTCTGGTTTTGTTATTAATTTTTTGTTCACATGATTGTTTAATTTTGAATCTAAAGTTTAAGAATTAGTTTTAGCTACTTTATCTGCATTGCCAGAATTGCACTTAACTTGTTTAATCTATAGCATGATGCTGCTTGCCGAGTCATTGCAAGGCTTAAAAAGGAAAGGGATGAAGCAAGGTTGTTGCTTGCACAAGCAGAAAGGCAGTTCCCTGTTTCCACTCCAAATACAATGGCAGCGAATGATGTTGCTCTGAGCAATGGGAAAAGAGGTAGTTATATTTTTGTTTTGGTCAATTTTTTCTTGTTCCTATTTATTTATGTTTTTCAATGTAAACAAAATCGGAATGGACCAGCATAAGATTGGCCGGGAAGAAGCACACTAGTGACCTCTTATGAAATAGGACAAGGACCAGAAAAACTGGTTAACTAGTGAATTGGTTGAAAACCTTTAAAATTTTCTAAAAGAAAAAAGAAAACTAAATTACAAAATTAAAATTTATGATTAATGGGCCGTAAGCTCATCCATTATTAAGACAGCTCAGCCAAATTGCTCCACTCAAGCTGTTACCCCCTCCTTTGTACGGAGATGCGTGGGCACACAATGACATGATCCCCACAATGCGGGGACATAGTTTCCTATGTTTTATCTGCCTTGCATCTTTACCCCCTATCTTAGCTAATTTATTTTTCTTGTTATTTGAATTTTTTTTTTTTTTTGAAAAGGCACATCTTTGCGATTCCAAATATTTACCTATGCTTTTATTTTTCAAAGGATTTAATTTAATCCTTCTAATTTAGTTTTAATACGCCTCTGAAATGTTTTTGATGATCATGAATGTGCTTCCGTAGGCAAGTGACTTTGGAGCGACTGTAAAGGTCTGTGACGAGCTTTGCCAAAATTATATAGTGTGCAAGTTTCATTCATTCTTTTGCTTTAATCTTGCTTCATTTTCCCTTGTTTTATCCAAAAGAAGAAAAGAAAAGGACTGGGCTATGTTAGCTTCGGACAACATCATCAATACTTATATATTCTACCAACAAAAGATTCTTACGTGATATCATATAGACATATGTTTCTAACAACAATAACAACAAAGCTTGGTCCCACTAGATATATGTTTCTTAGTATTAATATAATTTAATGAATTTAACTAATGATGGTTGGTCCATTTGGTAAGGATCTGGCCAGAACCCACAAAATCATTTTAGAAAGTCTTATTGCTAATGTGAGGACCTTGCTAGTCAGTGATCTTTAAGTACTTCCTATTAGCACTTTGAGCCTTGAGGCATGCTGAGTTTCTCATGAGCCCTTGAGATTCAACTTATCTAAATTTTTGTTTATAAAAAAGAATTTATTGAATTTATCCTTAGTTAATATCATGGTAATTAGTTACCCATAACGTTCACTTAGGTTTGAATATTGAGCTATGAATGATGAAATATGTTAATGCTAGTTTCTTTTATAGATATAATTATATATTATATACTAATAAAATTAAAATTATATTAATGTAAATATGACCGGTTTGACCATGGTCCAATTATTGAGCTGTCAACTAATGCTGTGTGTTTAGTTTTCATAACGTTGCCTATTTTTTCTTCCTTCTTTTAATAGTTTACTGTGAAACTATTGTAGATATGATACCTGGTGAAATTAGGTTATTAAATATTTGCAATACTAATTTGTAGTGTTCTTTTGTGTTTTAGCTGCTGAAGATGACGAACTGGCCCCTGGTGGGAAGAAACTACATACTGGAATCACTAGTGCCATAATTGATGAGCTGACTGAGTGTAATGCATCTCTATCGCAGCAGAGGAAAAAGCGGCAGGTATGCTAAGATAAATATTTATTCAGCATTGAATTTTCCATACTTCTCAATTCTTGCAGTCTTGTTTTCTTTTTTATGGTCTCACCTCTTGTTGATTAAAGATTTTGGGCTTATTTGGATCTAATGATATTTTTTTTTT
>QFDD01001600.1:0-18763 GCA_006871305.1 Vachellia collinsii | reverse complement strand
AATTTTTCATGCGCGCATACTCGTACATATCACTCTTTTGAATTAATTAGGTCTGTTTTATGTATTAAGCTTAAGGATGATGGTTATGATACGATTTAGTTATATAACATGATTTAGTAAGAGGTGAAAGAACTTTCATAGACAGCCTTGAATTTTTCTAAAATTTTATCCTTTAACTTGAGAAAAGGTAAATTGTTATAATTAAAAGCAGACAGTTCTCATAAAAAATTAATATAATAATTTATTTATTTATTAGAAGCCAATTGCTGCATATGACTTATTAAATCAAGTATTAGTCTCTTCAGAATTATATATATAAACAAACTTATTGGCCTCTCAAGTTGTTCTATCTACAAATTTCATTCCATATGAATGAATCCATTACAATTTCCTCGTTTCTTTTTCCTCCCCTTTGAGGTCCTACCATGATCAGTTTCAAATGTCACCCTAATGGCCGATCTACTATGCAGAAGAGTTTTTGATGGAATTGAATTGGATCTGGAAATGGAAATGAAAGTAGAAATAAATTTTAAATCATGTTTGGTATGTTAGAAGAAGTGAAATATAATTTTTAATTAAAATACATTTATGAAAAACCAAAATACCCTCCACCATAGAAAAATATCTGTAGACACATGATATTTGAATAATTATGTTTATTTACATAAGAAGATTACATAATATATAGAGTACACTGGTTATGCTAATCACAATCATCCAGGATATTAGGAGATAATTATTCCTTAATATCCTCTTCTATCCTATCTCACATAATCTGCCACTTATTTCTCAATTTCCATAAATACCTATTTACATAATTATTTCTATAATTACCACACTCCCCCTCAAGTTGGATCATAGATATTTATTATGTCCAACTTGCTTAAAAATTTCCCAAACAAGTCTTCTGGTAGTCCTTTTGTAAGAATATCTGCCAGTTGCAACTTTGTAGGTACATAGGATAAACAGATGGTTCCATCTTCTACTTTCTCTCTAATAAAATGTCTATCAATTTCAACATGTTTGGTTCTACTATGTTGAACTGGATTAAGAGCCATACCCAAGGCAGCTTTGTTGTCACAATAAAGTTTCAACGGAGAACTGATTTGAACATGAGTTTCTTCAGTTACTCTCTTTAACCATAATCCTTCCATGATCCCTTGAGCGAGAGCTCTCAACTCGGACTCCGCACTGCTTTTAGCCACAACTCTCTACTTTTGACTTTGCCAAGTCACAAGATTTCCCCACACGAAGGTACAATACCCAGAAGTTGATCTGCTGTCTTCTTGAGTTCCAGCCCAATCAGCGTCTGTATAGATCTCAACTGTTCTGCAATCATTCTTCTTAAAGAAGAGGCCCCGACTAGGTGTACCTTTTAGATACTTGAGAATTTTGTATGCACCATCCATGTGTTTCTTCTTTGGAGAGTGCATATGCTGGCTTGCCACACTTACTGCATAGGCAATATCCGGACGAGTGTGTGAGAGATAAATGAGTTTGCCAACCAATCTCTGATATCTTCCTTTGTCTGTTGGTTGCTCATCTTTCTCCTGTTTCTTTTTTTTCGCTGCCTTCTTTTCTATACTTGCAGGTTTTTCTTGTTTCCTGGCCTTCTTCTTGGTACTGATCGGTACTTTACTGGGTTTACAACCGAGCATGCCTGTTTCCTTTAGTAAGTCAAGGATATACTTATGTTGGGAGACATATATCCCTGTTTTGGACCGCGCCACTTCCATGCCTAGAAAGTATCTCAACTTTCCAAGATCCTTCACTTCAAATTCTCGGTTTAGCGCCATCTTGATGTGTTCTATCTCCTTAGCATCATTACCTGTGAGAATAATGTCATCTACATAGACGATGAGAATCGTCGTCAAGGATCCATGTGTTGAGACAAACATGGTGTGATCTGATAAACTTTTCTTGTACCCTTCTGTCTTTAGAACAGTGGTAAATCTGTCAAACCAGGCGTGAGGTGACTATTTAAGTCCATATATGGACTTCTTCAACTTACATACTTGATGACTTCTTCCACGATCGAACCCAGGAGGAAGTGTCATATATACTTCCTCTTTCAGCTCACCATTCAAGAATGCATTTTTAATGTCGAGCTGTTGGAGAGGCCAATCCAGATTTGCTGCAAGTGAAAGAAGAACCCGAATTGTATTCAATTTTGCTACCGGAGCAAATGTCTCATTATAATCCAGGCCATATGTTTGAGTGAACCCCCTAGCAACCAGACGAGCTTTGCACTTGTTTAAAGTATCATCAGCATTGTATTTGGGGGTAAATACCCACTTACAGTCTACGGGTTTCTTCCCTTTGGGTAACTCGACAACATCGCATGTATTATTCTTTTCTAAGGCCCTCATTTCTTCTAATACAGCATTTTTCCACTCAGGGTTATCAAGAGCTTCATACACATTATTAGGAACCTTGATTTCATCAAGAGATGCCACAAAATTATAGTGATTTTGTGAGAGAGCAACATAAGAGACATACTTTTGGATTGGATGTCTAGTACAAGATCGTGCCTTTTTTCTCAAGGCAATGGGCAGCTCTGATTCATCAATCACTTTCTCCTGAGGACCTGCCACCGGCTTAGAGATTGGCACTCCCACAGGTATCCGTACATGCTTCCGTGAGTAAACTTTATATTCCTTTTGTTGTTTTTGAGTCTCATCTCCCCCTATTGTAGGCACTGGGTCAACTGGGTGCACAGGTTTTTGTGTGGACACAATTGGTGGTATTGGCTCAGGAATGCACTTTCTAACCTGAAATTCATTCCAGGACTCCCCCTGAATTGAAGGCTGTGGATAGAAAGGATCATGCTCGACAAATGTAACATCACGACTAACATAGAGATGTTTAGAGGAAGGATCATAACATTTGTAGCCCTTTTGAGAATTGGAGTAGCCAAGGAAAACACACTTAACAGCACGAGGATCAAATTTGGAAGGTGGATGGTGAATATGGACAAAGACAGAGCATCCAAATAAGAGAAGCGGAAGAGAATTGTCCATCAGAAGAAGTGGATGTGTTTCCCGGAGTTTATCCACGGGAGAGAGCAAAGAGAGGACACGACTCGGAGTACGATTGATTAAGTGAGTAGCAGTGAGAAAAGCATCCCCCCAGAAATACTGTGGTACGTTACAAGTATAAAGGAGAGCACGGGCAACTTCAAGAAGATGTCTATTTTTTCGTTTGGCAATGCCATTCTGTTGAGGGCTATGTGGGCAGCTACTCTTGTGTAGAATGCCATGATTTTTAAGAAAACTACTAAGGGAATTATTGAAATATTCTGTCCCATTATCTGTATGAAGAATTTGAATTGAACAATCAAATTGTGTGTGAATGTAATGATGAAACTTGATAAAAATTCTGTATACATCATATTTCTCTTTTAAAAGATACACCCAACACAACCTTGTGTGATCGTCTATGAAAGTGACAAAGTATTTTGAGTTAGTACGATTCGGAATACGACAAGGACCCCAAATATCACTATGAATGATGGAAAATGGACGAGAGGGCTTATATGAAGATTGCATAAACGGAGTGCGATGGTGTTTAGCTAACTACAGACATCACAATGAAAAGAAAGATCTTTATTAGTAGAGAATTGGGGAAACAACTTTTGTAAATAAGAGAAACTAGGATGACCCATCTGTTGGTGCCATAATAAAATATTATTATCATGGGGAGACAAAACAGAACAACTGATGCGAGAACACAAAGCACTCACTGTAGACACATCAAGATACTAGAGCCCATCATACTCAGCGACCGTGCCAATCTTCTTCCCCGATGAGAGATCCTGAAAATAACAGTATGTGGGGAAAAAATGAGCTGAGCAGTTTGCTTGTCTAGTTATTTTACTAACATAGATAAGGTTACATGCAAGGTGAGGCACATGTAAAACAGATTTAAGAGACAATGAATCTGAAAGAGGTACAGTGCCAGTGCCAGCAATGGATGATGCCGAACCATTTGCAGTTTTAACCTTGTCATGTCCAGCCAAAGGGGTGTAAGAGACAAACATTTTAGCATCAGATGTCATATGGTCAGAGGCACCAGTATCAACAATCCACTTAGACTGTAAGAAAGAGGTTTGCAGGTCAACAGGATCATTACCGGAATGGGCGATAGAAGCAGTGGCAGAGGGCTTCTGATTATCCTGCATTATCTTCAACATACTAAGTAACTGAGATATCTGCTCCTGGCTCATAGATGGCATCACAGAAGACAAAGTGGGCTCTTGAAAGACATGGTTAGCTCGAGCTTTACCCTTATGAGGTTGCCAATCAGTAGGCTTACCATGGATATCCCAGCACTTATCATGTGTACGTCCCACTTTCTTACAGTGATCACACATGGGGCATCGATTGGAGGATGCAGAACCTTCATATGATTCTTGGTGCTTGCTGGCCAGTGATGTGGTATCAGACCCAGCAAGAGGAGGGTCTGGTAACATAACATGGCAGCGTGACTCCTCATGACGAACCTCAGAATACACCTCATGAGTGGAAGGAAGAGATGAGCGACTGAGTATACGGCCTCGTACATCGTCAAACTCAGGATTAAGGCCAGCCAAGAAAAGCAAGACACGAGAGGTTTCAATGTTACGCCTATTACGGGCTGCATCAGTAGGAGAAGACCATACCTCTTCGGTCATGAGATCAAGTTCTTGCCAAAGAGCCACAAGTTCCAGCCAGTACTCAGTGACGCTACGGGAGCCTTGGGAGGATTTCCAGGTCTGTCGACGAAGATCATATAGGCGAGAATGATCCCTTGCATCAGAATAGGCATCACGGACAGCATCCCAGATGTCTTTGGCAGTAGGTAAGTACATAAAACTCCGCTTGAGTTGCGGAGACATGGCATTGACAAGCCAAGAGGACACCAAAGCATTGTCGATTTACCACTGATTCATAGCTGGAAAGGCAGGGTCTGACGGTGCGGGCGAATCTCCAGTCAGGTAGCCAAGTTTCCCACGACCTCCCACAGCGAGTTGAATCGCCTAGGCCCAATCACGGTAGTTGGTGAGAGTCAGCTTGTCGGAGACAATGGTGACAGGAGAGCCATCGAAACTGGTGTGCGACCCAGATGAACCTCCGTGGCGTAGGGGATCAAATGAAGAGACCCCATTTTGAGAGGACCCCATAGGCGGGTGCGATGCTGAAGCAGGGTGTGACTCTGGAGAAGGAGGCGTGGACAGCGATGCAGAAGCAGAGTGCGCAAGCGCAGACGATGAATGAGGCACAGACTCGGAACCTGGGTGCGACGCTTGAAAAGAATGCTCGGACGAGGACGGCAACCCAGGTGCAGTGTCTCCTTCGGACGAAGAAGACGAGTCAGACGCAGAGACGTGCTCGGGTGAGAACGACGACAGAGAGCCCAGGTTGGGTGGCTCTGATACCATGTAGACACATGATATTTGAATAATTGTGTTTATTTACAGAAGAAGATTACATAATATATAGAGTACACTGGTTATGCTAATCACAATCATCCAGGATATTAGGAGATAATTATTCCTTAATATCCTCTTCTATCCTATCTCACATAATCTGCCACTTATTTCTCAATTTCCATAAATACCTATTTACATAATTATTTCTATAATTACCACAATATCTCCTCGCATTCCCTTGCATCCACAATCGCCACTGTCAATGGCAATTATATTCCACCATTGTTGCTGCCAAAATCAATCATCTAAACAACTAATCCAAATCCAAACTCAATTAACAAGTCAATGTAAATACCCAAAGCATCATCCACTACCATCGTCGCCGAAAATGCAACCCACTGGAACGCCTTTCACAGTGACAATGGCCATAAACAATACTTGATCCTCATTTTCAAATGGAAGAAAAGAACCAAAAAAAAAATGAACCACAACTAGATAAATTAGGGAAAAAAAACAGAAGAGCTTGAATAGTAAACAAGATCTTCCTTGAATGAGATAAATGGAAGAAATTGAAATCAATATTTATAATGCCTGGTTGTCTTGAAATGGGGAAAAAATCTTCCTTGGACACTAAGTCCAAACTAAAGATCCAAATAGAAATGCTTAAGTGAGTCAATGAGTAGTGAATGTTGCTGTCACTAAGCAATGAGCGTCTTCGTTGATGGTGAAGGTAGGTTGTCGCCATCACTAATGCAGATAACCGTGTTGCTGATCCAAGAATGAAGGATGAAGGAGAAGATGGTGAATCACTAGTGGAGATAAGGCATCATCTTCATCTAGGAGTTAAAGGAACCTGCCATCGTCTTTATTGAACTCGTCACTGTCTTCCATCATGCTCGCTAAAGTCACCAACTTCCTCTGCCATCGTCATCAGTGTCCTTGATGGTTGAGAATTCAAGGGGTAAAATGGTAATGCCGTCAATTCTCAAGAACCGGAAATAAGTTCCTCAGGGGTCTGATGGAAACCACTTCTATCATTTTCTATGGAAGTGGATTCCATGGGGAAGTGGGTTCCATGACACCAAACAACCCAAAACATTGATTCCACTTACACTTCTTAAAGCTCAATTCTAGCATATTAATCAGAGCATAATGATTCCTTAGCCCTATATTTGGGAGCCAAGAGATTATTGCTGCTCTATGAGCTTCACACATTGCCCTCTTACCTAGGAACCATGAGCCTCAAGCTTTCACCTGGGATTCATGGCTCAGCTCTCCACTTGGAATGGGCCGCCTAGCTTATGGCATCCTTCAACCCAACCCAAAAATGCCAAAGCAGTGTTCCATCATCTTATTGCCCCCACTCGGGTTACTGTTATAAAGAGTGCATCAGATATTAAATCCTCCTATTAAGAGTCTCCGAGACAAAAATAATCAAATATATGTGAAAAATTACATAGCATCGGAGACATAGAATCATTAATTCGGAAAAACCCTCAATTCAAGAGTAATAACCAAGGGTCTTCCAAATCAAAGAAAATCAACTTCACTATGCTCAAAATGGGGATTACAGGAGAGTCATAATCAAATGCAAAACATGTGCCAACAACAAGACAAACAATCAAAGCTATTAGTTTTCAATAGAGAATAAAGAAGTTGGAAATACACAGAAAATAGAGTTTCGTGTTAACTCAATATCTTTCACACCAGGAAATAAATCGACGATCCACCTTTTAGAATGACGCTTTTAAATTGATCCAACGGTTGATGAATGTGCAAACTCTATTTTATAGTGAACTAATATGCCTCCTTGCCACTTAAATTAGTGAGACACAAGTGGGCTTCAAACATTGGGCTTTTCTCTATATAGGAAGGAAGCCCAAAACTAAACAGTTACAAGCTAGTTTACCAAGCTTAGGTTGCTGCAAATTGTATCGATTATTATATAGTATAATTTGTTTCTTATCCTAGTCAATGTAGGACTTCTTTCCAAATAATGGCTTGATTTACAAGTTTTTCAACCAACGTTATTATTTTCGTCCCTTCAGAGCGCACTATCTTAATGTGTTTTGATCATTTGGGACATCTTTTGAACATGAAAGTCACAAATCAAAATGTTAAGAGTTTGTGACCTAAATAAAGATTAATATGAGTTCTTTATATAAGAACAATCGAGTTAACTTTTTTGATGGTTCTTGATTTTTTCTACTAATGGCAGCTCTCCCGTGGAAGATAACTGATATTAATGGTTGCGTTTTTTAAGTATGCACATGATAGAGACCGTTTTCTTGCTACATTCTGATCACTTGACATTCACCATCAAGTTATTTCTCTATTATGTGTTTTACAATCTTATTAGTCAGTTATTCCTTCTCCTATTGGTCAGTTACATCCTTACTTATTGCAACTATGGGTCGCATCATTTTCCTCTCCATTTTCCCCTTATTCTCTCCCTCTTTCTTCCAAATTCTCTCCCTTCTCTTAACTTTTTTTAACTGTTCACATATGTCTCTTTCCAATTTCTCTCTCTAATATTTACATTCATCTTCTTCAATTTTTTTCCTTTATGTAGAGAGACAAGAAATTATAATATTTAAAATATTTTTATATAATATTTAATTTTAAAAAAGAAAATATAATAGATATAATAAATTCTATCAAAAATAAATTTATATAAAGGTATATGAACAGTATAAATTTAAAAAATAAGTACAAGTTTAACAAAGTTTTATTATTCATAAAATTTTTCTTTTATGCTAATAATGTAAGATAAATGATTTTATTATCTCTCATATAATTTGAATATAATTATACACAATGTACATAATATTTGTTTGATTTTTTTTTTAAAAAAGATTTGGCCAGTCAACCCCAACCAGCCGTAGAAAAATAAAAACTAAAACAAGTTTTTGAATAATTATTTTGTTCACCATTTTTGCCTTTGATATAGACTAGGTTACTCTATTTACATGCTTAATTTATTTTGTTTCTAAAGTGGTTCCCTCTGCTATTAAGGTAATATTCTTGGCATACAAAAAAGTTCAGCAAATGACAAAATAAAAAATGAGTGGGAGGAGGGGAGAGGTAGAGATGACTCAGTGAGTGGATGAGAGGTGTCATTATTGTAGTTATTATTATAGAGGGCAAGAGAGTGTAAGTACAGGATAATTACTTTTTACGAAACTTTGTTGCAAATTGATCCCACGCATACTTGAGAATGTTTTGAAAGGACTAAATATAGAGCGATGGTTACTAGTAGCAGTACTGTTAGCCCTTGAAGCACCATGGTTAATAATGAGCTCGCTTGGTATTTGTGGGTGTTGTACCTGCGCTTGTTTTATGGCTTCAAGCCGTGCTTAGTTACTTACTTTTGTGGACTATGTGTTCATATTTGTTTTCTTAACTTCGAGCTACGCCTGGTTATTTACCCAAATGGATTATGTGTCCACACTTGTTATTTCATTCTGTTAAAGTCCTACGAAAATATGAGATTTGGGAATTATCTTTTAAATTGATTCTGTACGACAAGCTATTTTACTATGCATTTGAAAATATATGACGAATGATCAACTATGCAGTTTCAAATATGATTTAATTATATCTTGCAAAACTGAGATTTGTTGTTATGATATTTATTGTATTTAAATCATTTAGATTATTTTTCTTAAATTTTAGTTAATTATATACATGGGATGTTATTCACCGGAAATTTAATTCTGACTTCAGATATTTAAATTGACCATATACCTATGGTTGAACAGTGAAGAGCTTCAGATACCTATAAAGGTTGCTGACTTGTTTTGTAGTTGGGGTTTGGAAGGTTAGATGCTCCACACAGTCTATAGGCAATATCCATGTACTTTTGTTATATTTTGGAGAATATATATATATATGATGTGATGGATCATTGCTCCAAATGTTGTTTTGAGTTTCTAGGTCATTGTAGAACTTTTGGGAAGTCTATCTTAAAGAGGAGACTTCATTGAAATTTCTATGAAAAACCTAATATGTTGATAACATTGGATATGTCTTAATACTATAATCTTAAGAAAAGAAAGTGTACATTGTGTCATTTAGCATTTTGGCAAGTAATACACATTTACAAATCGAAGACTTAAAGAGTGTGATATCTCTCATATTCCTTGCTGGTCACCTCTAATTTGTTAGGCATGACAATGGTGTAGTGTTATTTGGATCCCTTTTTGGTATTAGGTTTGTTAATTTGGGTTTTTAATGTGGAATGAAGATGAACTGTCATATAGAGAGTCCTTTTCTTTAGGGTTAAAGGGTAAAAATGATCTGAAAGTTTTTTCTTAAAGGCATTGAGAATTCGGAAGTCTTCAAAAGAGCAATTTTACCTCAAAAATTTTAAAAATGGGGCAATTTTTTTCCCGAAAGTTTAAAAAAGGGGTAATGTAGCCCCTCTGTTAACAAATCTAACGGTCAACACTTGTTGACCAAATTAGACTATTGTTAAAGGGAAACAAATGCCCCTGGAAGTTTTCTATCAAGGGCACTAAACATCTAAAGCTTATATACTCTTTAATTATTTAATATCCTTCCCCAAATTATTCAACCGTATCTTTAATCAAAGACTAGAGGTTGTATTTTTTTTTTAATTTATTTGCTATTAAAAAGTTAAATTTCTAAAGTACCCTTCTCAAAAAATCCAATCTAACATCAACATTCCAATTGGAAGGAATTCATTTCAAAGGAAAATTAAAATCAATCCATCGTAAACAGACTCAATTGTAGAAAAAATTAGATGGAGAAGCAAAAGAAGATCTTAACCTGGACAAATTGTTGAAAACCAAATTAAGACATACCAAGTATGAAAAAGAGAATAATGATTGTTGGAAAACTGTACTTTTAGAATTTTTCTTTTTAATAGCATTTACGTTAAAAAATACCACATGTTTTCCTTAATATAAATATCATAGAATAAAAATCGGATCGAACTAGCCGTTTCAGATCGAAAACCGATTCTTGATTCAGTTTGGTTGACCAGTTGAACCAGGGACCGGTTGACCCGGTGTTAACCCATCCAACGTGTTTAAACCGATGGGTTGGGAGGGGTTAATGGGTTTGGTTTTTTTTAAAAAAAAACTTAAAAGCTAAAAACACTAAAAAAAAATAGAACCAAAGTGGGCATATGTAGTTCATTAATTTTTAAAACAATATGATAGCAAAACAAGCCTTTAGTTCTCTATTTTCTATTTAAACAAATTTACTCATAAAAAAATAAAATAATATTAATTCATTTTATTCCAATTGTTTTTATCATTGATGTTTAATTAAATTCTAAAAATTTAAAATATGGGTAAAATAAAATAATATTCTAGGTTTTACATATTAATTTTTATAAAATAAAATATAATCTAATACATTTTATTATTTTAGTATAATTAATTGGTCTGACTTCCAACTGACCCACCAACCCTTAAACCCAATTCAATGCTTGATTCAACTTTTTTAACCTTGTAAAATACCCTTGACTAATAAAGGGATGTTAAGAAAATCAAATATGAATTTTGGGTGCCTAATGCCTCTCGGAATAAACTTAAAGGTTATTTTTGTCCTTTAACCCATGCATAATTTGGTGAACAAAAGTTGACTGTTAGGTTTGTTAATTGAGGAGTGACATTGCCTCATTTTTTGAACTTGTGGGTTAAAATTGCCCCCATATTTTAAATTTTCAGAGTAAAATTGCCCCCTAAAAAATTTTCAGTATCGAATGCTTCTTAAAGAAAACTCTGAGGCCTTTTTTAGCGCTTAACCCTGTTCATGATTCTCAGAATCAATTTCACATAATCCGAGATAAAACTCTCTCACATACTTACTTCGGATTGTGTAAAACCAAGATTTTGTTACTTCCTAAACAAGCCCTATTTATTCTCTTAATATTCAGCTGTATTGCATTCCATTGTTTTGGTTCAATATTGTATAATGCGCAACAGTGGATGCCATGTCAATTTGGGAGTGGGACAATGCTGCAACACACTTGGACAAAATAAGCAGAAAGTTTAAGAATAGTTTGCATAATTATATGTAGTAAGCGTCAAAACTGTACAGAAGAAAACTTTTATAAGGCTACAGCTAGATATGTCGCTACGTCTGCAAAATCAGGAGAAAGTGAATGCCGAGGAGTCATTTGTGGAGACCACTGCAGCTCGATATATGTAGCGACACAAGCAGAGTCACCTTATTCTAGCCAACTAATGCTACCAAAATTTAATTATGCACTGTAGGTCGTAAAAATAATATATGGTAAATTAATATCGATTACACAGAAACTTAATTTAACAGGTAAATAAGCAGTAAAAGTCTAAATTTTGTTTAAGTTGAGTAAATTAAAATAAGAATAATGAAAATATAAGTTCAAATGAACTAAAAAATTAATTCTAATGCATTAGAAAATATTAATTGACACAAGCAATCTATAGTGACTAATCTCTTCTTTGAGTTTTAGAGTATTTAATTACCCAAATAAATATATTTAACTTTTAACTTGTTAATTTAGTGTATAAACAGATGTAATGTCTCGCGATTATTTACAGCCTTCTCTCAAATAAAACTTTTGTTTCTTATATAGTTATTCAAGAGGTATTGACTGGAACAATTTCTCTCTAATATGATTATATGAGTCTCATAGATATATTCCTATCTTCAAGACAAATTAGTATAAATTCTAATATCACATTACTCAATTTAAAGGTCCAATTTAGATCCCTCTCCCAAGGATAATATAAATTCCCCCACATTCATACTTGATGTTGATCAGGCACTAAGCAGACAATAAGATTTAAACTGAATAAACATAATTAAAATTAAACATAAATAAATTGTTCAAACATGCTCAAATCCTTGAATCAGTTTATAGCTACTCTAGATCTAAAAAAAAATTAGTCACACATGGTTTTAATCAAATTCATAATAATAATGTTCAGATTCAAGAAAGCATAAGGAATAAGAAAATAGAGAAAGAGATGAAGCCAATGGTGAAGATGAAGAATTTGGAGGAATTACCGTAGGGTTATAAATAAGATAATTAATATCAACAAGGTCAAATTGACAAGTCAAAGAGCACAATTGATAAGTGAAACAATTACCATTAACAATCCCTAAAAATTTTACTGATATTAATTTTTTTTATTTGTGACCCTACAGTAATTCACACTGTGAATTTCTCTTCTTTTCCTTGTGGTTGGCTCTTGCTTTCCCCGGTGTCTGTTCGCTCTGCACGTGTCTTGTGTGTCTTCCTCCTTATATGATATAGATATGTTTTTTTTTTGGCCAACTAATATGATATAGATATACACACACACCAGTGCCAAACCGCCGGCTCCTTTCTTTTCTTTTTTTATTTTTTTAATCTATCGTTTTCTCTTGAATCTTGATTTCCAGCATTTTCTCTCTCTTTCACTTCTTAAAAAAGAATAATAAGATAAAAATAATAAAATAAAAAGAAACAAAATCAAAATTTTTATAAAAAAAACTTTAAATTATTATTATCTGTTATGATTTAATAAATACCTAAAATAATGCACCATTTGATAGATTTAATATTTTAAATTTAAAATCTTTTAAAATTATATTGATAACTCTTCAAATATGTCAAAAATATATCTCAAATATACTAAAAATTGGAGAGTTATTATCAACCATTGCAAAAACGATTGGAATCCATGGCTTATATCTCTTCTCGAATCAAGGTTACAGAAAAGTTGAAATTCTATCATATTGTAATATTGAAGATATTAATTTGATAATGAGGGATGAGATAACATCCATTTTTTTAAAGATATTGTTGATGAAGCCACACTCCTTATCAATAGAAAAAACGTGATTAATCACGTATCTAGGGAGAGAAATACTGTAATGATCTTTCCAAAAAGAAGCTAGCAAATACAGGAGAGCTGGGGGAACTATATATATATATATATTCACACCAATTGTTTGGCAATCTTGTTCGAGGGTCTTAGATAAGAATATGACCTTTGAATAATGAATGCAGCGGCTATGTAATATTACATAGAGAATACAACATATATATATAATACAAGAGGGTCCTACCTTTGGCTAAACCATATCTCCAATGAGCTGTACTGGAGAGAGAGAAGGAGAGGATCGAACATGTGATCATGTGGGAACCATCTTATCTTATCACTAGCATGGCACTTGATCCTTTGTCATGGAGAGAGAGAAGGAGAGGGGTCCACAATATATTATGTCCTAACATTCCCCCTCAAACGAGAGGGTGTGATGCACAGCCCGAGTTTGGCGCGGAAATGATTGAACTTGGGTAAGGACAGGGCCTTGGTGAGACAATTTGCTGTTTGAAGATAGGAAGGAACATGATGAACATCAATGAAGCGATTTAGAACCAAATCACGCACAAAATGCATGTCAATCTCGATATGTTTGCTTCGAGCATGCTGAATGGGATTAGCTGCAAGGGCTTTTGCACTTATGTTGTCACACCAAATAATTGATGGTTGGTAAATCATAAGTCCAAGTTCAAACAGTAGTTAAGACAACCATTTGAGCTCAGCTGCACCATCTGCTAGAGCTCGATATTCGGACTCTGTACTTGACCTAGAGACCACCCTCTGTTTTCTGGAAAACCAAGAGATTAATGTCTTTCCCAGATAAACACAGCAGCCAGCCATAGATTTCCTGTCATCACGATCTGCAGCCCAGTCGGCATCAGTAAAAGCTATTAACCACAGGCAATGGAGCGGTTTAATGTGCAATCCATAGTGATATGTTCCTTTCAGATAGCGAAGAATTCTCTTTACCCCTTGAAAGTGAATGTCAGTTGGATTGCTCAGGAATTGAGTTAACTTATTGACAGAGTAGGCTATGTCAGGTCGAGTGATTGTTAAATATTGAAGTGATTCAATAGCACGACAATAGAGAGATGGATCTGTCATAGGTTCTCCAACTAGGATTGAGAAATGGCGATCTGCAACCATAGGTGTAGACATTGGTGCACAGTCAAACATATCAAATCGACGTAGCAAATCCAAGGTGTATTTGCCTTGGTTAAGATAGAAACCAGATGAGTCTCTATGTATCTCCAGCCCAAGAAAGTAATACACAGGTCCAATATCTTTCAAGGAAAATAAACTATTTAACCTCTGTATAAATATGTGAATATATCCTGAATCATTGCCCGTTACTAATATGTCATCCACATAGATCAGTATAAACACAGTAAGATTTCTGATGCGTAAAAAGAATAAAGAGGTATCACTCTTAGCATTCTGAAAGCCCCATTGCAACAATGTGAGTCTAAGTCGATCAAACCATGCCCGTGGTGCCTGTTTGAGCCCATAAATAGCCTTAACCAGTTTGCAAACATAATTAGGACGACGAGCATCTATAAATCCCTCAGGTTGATGCATAAAAACGTCCTCATGCAGATGACCATTCATGAATGCATTGTTAACATCTAATTGCCTAACTTCCCATTGAAAGGTAGCAGCAACAGCAAGGATAATACGCACAGTAGTGGGTTTGACAACAGGACTAAAGGTCTCACCATAGTCCAAGCCAGGAGATTGTTGAAACCTTTTTGCTACAAGACGCGCCTTAGGCTTCAAGATGGAACCGTCGGCCTTGAATTTGTTCTTGAAGACCCATCTACAATCAATCGCCGTTTGAGTACGACTTCTGGGAACCAGAATCCAGGTACGATTTCGTTGGAGAGCTTCGAACTCGGCAACCATCGCTTGTCTCCAATAGTCAGAGGAGAGAGCTTCTCGAGTATTCTTCGGTTCGGCAAATTTACAGAGAGAAACAACATCTTCAGACTTGAGTAAGCCGACAAATGGATATTTAGGCTTGAACACTCCCACTTTGGATCGAGTAATCATGTGGTGCTGGTTTGGCCGTGTGAGTGGATCCAAGGATGAGTCTGTTTTTGTCGTGGCTGAAGGAATTGGACTGGAGGCCACATGTGAGCTGAACTCTTGGTCCCCAGGAGATGCAGGAACAGAAGCCCGTGATGGGCTCAAATTTTAAATATTAAATGTGAGTATATTTTTTAATAATGATTTAAATCTAAATTTACCATATTCTGTACTAGCACTGCCTTGGTCACTTCCTTCCAATTTGCTTATATTCTCATCTTCAAACCCTGTATGGATTCCACCTGTTTGAGCCCATTTTAATAAGCTTTTGGGCCATTTAGTCCCTCTAATTCATCAGGTCAAATTCTAATGATGTCAACTGGCACATTGGCTCCTGTTACTGATATTAGAATATTTGATAATGTGTTTGAACATTTCTTTTACAACTTGTATGACACATCTTTTTAATGGGCATAAAGTCTTAACTCTATGGAATAGGTATTGTTTATGAGTTACAAATCATGTGTTTATTTTAAATTTTATCATTTATATTGATATATTTATACATTTGAAAATGTAACAAAAACAATTTCACGAAAACGAACAGGAAACTACCTAAATTTATAATTTAGGGTGAAAAAAAAATTACCTAAAGGATGAAAAAAGAGCCGTACGGAATTTTTTTTTTTTTTTTGAAAAAAAATAAATAAAGCAGCAGAGCAGACTTATTTGTAGTTAACTTATCGCCTCGCCACTCACGTACCTCTTCGTACCATGCTGACCTTTGGCCACAGAGCTATCTCCGAAATGACCCTCCCAAGTTCAATCACTGTTTCCTTCCTCTTCATCTTCCATGTCCATTTATCTTCATTCGTCACCTCCTACAGTCCCATCGATGACATCGCCGTCACTTGCGGTTCCTCCGGCAACTCTTCTGATGTAATAAACAATCGGACCTGGACCGGAGACATAAACACTCAACTATTCTCCCTCACTGAGCCCCAAAACGCCGACGACCCCTCCCTCACCGACGACGCAACCGGCAGCCAAAAACTCCCATATCGTACCGTTCGTCTCTCTCACTCAGAATTCTCCTACTCATTTCCGGTGAACGCCGGCCAGAAGTTTATTCGCCTACACTTTTACCCATCTTCCTACCTCACCTTCTACCGCTCTGACTCCTTCTTCACCGTCAAAGCCGGAAACCATACCCTCCTTAAGGATTTCAACGCTTCACTTAATGCCGACTATGCTGCCCAAGAAACCTTCGTACGAGAGTACTGCATCAACGTCGACCAAGGACAGAGACTAAATGTGACGTTCACGACCAACTCATCATCTCATCCTAACGCCTACGCTTTCGTCAACGGCATCGAGGTTGTATCTATGCCAACCCATTTATATTACACCAAACCTAACGACCTACAGTCCATGAAGCTAGATGACAGCAATAAGCAGTTTCCGGTCGAAAACAGCAGTGCTCTTGAGACTCTCTACAGAATCAACGTCGGCGGAAGCCAGATCCCGACCGAACAAGACACCGGCATGTTTCGGTATTGGTCGGATGATGTTCAGTACGTGGAGATAGAACGCTCACATAGTGTCTCAGCAGGGTATGGTTTACAGCCAACCTACAAGGATGATCAAAATTATTTTGCACCAGATAATGTGTATATGACTGCCCGAAACTACGGCATGAACCAGACGTCAAAGTATAACGTGACATGGCATTTCGAAGTTGACTCGGACTTTATTTATATGATCAGATTGCATTTTTGTGAGTTTGATGACAAGATTGAAAGTATTGGAGGTAGGGTTTTTCAGATCTTTATATCTGACAAGTTGGTGGAGGCTGTTGCTGATGTGTACCAGTGGAGTGGCAATAGCCTGAATGTTCCTGTACATAAAGACTACGCGGTGTCCATGCGGAGCCAAGGAAACTTGAAGAAGCTGAATCTTTCAATAAAGTTACAGCCACACCCAACAGCAAGAAGCATTTACAGAGATGTCTTGTTGAACGGTATTGAAATTCTGAAAATAAGTGACTATAGTGGCAATCTTGGAGGTCCTAATCCCGATCCACGTCCTTCTCCTTTGGATCCTCCTCCTTCAATACCAACCATGCCATCGCCCAAGTCATCAAATAAGGCAAGGTTAATTTCCATTATCGTGGGGGTAGCGTCAGGCATCGTTGTGCTCTCTCTTATTGTTCTGTTGATTATCCGGCGGCGACTGAGAACTCCGGTCAAGGAACCGGGAAAAACCGAATCATACGGGTCATTATTGCCATCCAATTTGTGTCGCCGCTTTTCAATAGCTGAGATAAGGGAAGCAACAAATAACTTGGATGAAATGTTCATTATAGGCGTTGGAGGGTTTGGAAATGTCTATAAAGGCTACATTGATGACGGTAAAGTTCCGGTGGCGATCAAACGGCTCAAGCAAGGTTCCCAACAAGGCCTCCGTGAGTTCCAAACGGAGATTGAAATGCTCTCTCAGCTTCGTCACAATCATTTAGTCTCCCTCATCGGTTTCTGCAACGACGGCGACGAGATGATCCTCGTCTACGAGTTCATGGCCCGTGGGACCCTCCGTGACCATCTTTACAATTCTGATAACCCTTCACTTCCATGGAAGCAACGAATGGAGATGTGCCTCGGTGCGGCGCGTGGACTCCACTACCTTCATACTGGTGCGAACCGCAATATAATTCACCGTGATGTGAAATCCACAAATATCTTAATAGATGAGATGTGGGAGGCTAAGGTTTCGGATTTCGGATTATCCAAAATAGGACCCACAGGGATGTCCAAGTCTCACATTAGCACAGTAGTAAAAGGAAGCTTTGGTTACTTGGATCCAGAGTACTATAAGCGTCAAAGGCTAACTGAGAAATCTGATGTTTATTCCTTTGGTGTTGTACTGCTCGAAGTACTGAGTGGGAGGCCTCCTTTGCTACGTAACTCGGGGAAGAAGAAAACAAGTTTAGTGGAGTGGGTTCGAAAATGCCATCGAGAGGGTCTGATTGATCAAACCGTTGACCCTTTCCTGATAGAAAGCATCAAACCAGAGTGCTTAAGAGCATTTAGCGACATGGCTCTGAAATGTTTGGTGGATAATGGGAATGAAAGGCCTTCCATGAACGACGTCGTTTGGGGCCTAGAGTTTGCGTTGCTGCTTCAGGAAGGAACAGAAGAAGTGGCCGAAGCTGAAGGAAAAAGAGAGGAAAAGGCTCTGGTGATGATAAAAGAGACAAACGTAGTGGAAGAAAGTAAGATAGTTTTCACGAGCAGTGATGAATCAAAAGGAAGTAAGTTGACTACATCAAGCGGTGAAGGTGGTCACTCTTTAGTTTCTGGGTCGTCGATCTTCTCTGAGTTAGATCATCCAATAGGTCGATGAAGATCAGTCAACTGATAAAGGTTACATTGCTATGCTGTGTGAATGTGAAGGATATAGTTTTCTTAGTTCTGTCAGTCAACTGATAAAGGTTATATTG